>JAOQMM010000173.1:21464577-21482379 GCA_027563515.1 Erythroxylum platyclados
ATTACAGGTTAATACTCCTCGACTCTCTCAAGATGTCATCAACCTTTAGCCTTTGAGTGACTCTCAGTAATCAGCTCCTTCTCATATTGGTTTTCTTAGTAATTTGGGTGATTTCCATTATTCTTTCTTTGTAATTTGTTTCTATTGTGCTCAACAAACTCCCTATTATGATCGGTCGATTCGAACCTCCAAGTTGTGTATGGATGCATCTGTTTGCTAATGTTTTATCTTTGATTCTTGAATAAAATCCATGATCAGCTCATCCATACTAAGCTTCTTGGGCTGTGAAGCTTGCTCTTGGAATCCAAGTAGAGGATTGTGTCTTTCTTGACCTTGATTTCCCCATGAAAATTTGGATGGTTTCTATCTAGGATTGTAGGTATTGCTATATGGATTATTCTAAGGTCTAGGAGCATTCCCCAAATAATCCACATGCTCGAGCTGAACTGATTGGCACTCTTATCCTTGGTGATCTAGCTACACACGTCACACTACATCACTCTTCATTATAGAGCCATAGTCAGTTTGTCTATCTTCTTGCTTAAGGCCTCCACTTGGCTCATCAACTGTGTCACTGCATTTACTTCATATACTCGCACTGAGCTATTGGCTCTTGCTCTAACCAAGCACCATTGGTAATTGTTCATAGCCATATCCTCTATCAAACTTGGGTTGCTTTTGGTGTTTTGTTATTTAGCGTTCCTCTAGCTGTCGCATCTATAGACTACCTTGTGCTTTGACTCAGCCCATTGTAGAATGTTTAGATTTCCACCCACAGGGGTAGTTCATGATGTGTGCATCATTTGAGCATCTCCTTCAATCTCTCTCATGTGCTGTATAATGATTTATCTTAGGAGTATGAGGAGATATCGTTCCTAAAGTTTGCATTCTTAGCAGGTGGAACGTACTTTAAAATTTTATGCCTCGACTTATTCACATAAGTTAACAAAGAATGTGGCATGGAATTCAACCACTGCTTAGCCTTTCTTCTTAAGGATAATGTGAATAAACACAATCTAATTGCATTATCATTAGCTCTATTTATCTTGAAAGTGTCGTGGATCTCTAGAAAGTTAGAGATGTTCGAGTTAGGGTCTTTGTCTTAGATTCCATCAAACTAGATTGACTATTACACCATCTGGATGATGCTTAGCTTGATCTCGAAGTTGTTTTCTTGGATAATCGTCTCACGATCCTAGATTCTACACCAGTTAAGTCTGGCCTAACGTATTCAAACATAGTTCATGGTTGGTCTACCATATTGTACGATTCTTCCATATCTACATGACCTTCTAAGCCTTTTATTTGACGGTCTAACTTAAACTCCCACAATTATATCCTACGAAGATTCTTGCAGGCTATTCTTTAAATTTCTAGATCCACATCTATTAAGCTCTCAGATGTGCTCTAGGTTATAAACTGACAAGGAGTATAATTCTAAAAAATAAAGAAATTAAACTAAACAAATTAAATAAATAAACTAACTTAAACATAAAAACAAGAATAAAGCAGGATAAAATAAAAATAATAATTACTATATTAATAAAATAAAGGTTTTCCTAATATCAATGTCATCGGCAATGGCGTCAAAAAATTGATTGACTTGTTTTAAGTTAGTCAATATTGAATTAAACACAAGTGCACGATGTAGTTGTAGCTAGCACAGGTAAGTACAGGTCGAATCTCACGAAGACAATAACTACTAGTAATTACTGTTATCCTATTATCTAGTCTACGAATTGAGTGTTGGTTTTTAATTAAAAATAGTACTTTAACAGATAAAATAAAATAGGAAACAATATTAAGCAGAGAATGAAGAAATAACTTAGAAAATAATCAATATCAAGAATTAGTGTCGAAGTAATGAATCCCCCTAAAACCATTAGATAACTAACCTTTTATTATGCAATTGTTTTATTGACTATTGGATCATGAAAATTCCTATATTATGTTGATAACTCTCTTGAGAGTACTAAACACTAATCCTAGGTTTTATTAACCAAATTACTCAGGCTAAACTTTATAATATTGCTTTACTAATTTTTGAATTATTTTATTAGATTTGACCCTAATTCGGAGGATTTATATGGATCTATCTCTAGGTTTGCAATCAATTCCTTTCAATTGCAGTAGATTTATTCATACATAGGATTTCTCAATCTCTATGTTATGAAATCAGATTATGTACTAATATTTTAGATTTTTAAAACATATATTAAACACATAATTGAATCATAATGGATCAATCAAAACAATTGCATTAAATAAAGGAATTAAAATATATTGTAGCACAAACTAGGGTTCATCACACTTAGACACTAAAGATGTTTAGTTACACATGATAGAAAATGAAATCAAATATAAATAGGAATAAAAATTAATTAAAAAAAGTGTTCATAATTCTAAATCTCCCTTCTTTTCTATCAAATGTTCTTGTAAGGTAGAGGTTTGAAGTTGTAATCTATTGGATCTATCAATGATTTCTTTGCGTTTTACATTTCTCTGGATCAATATCACCCTTTCTGAATGTTCTTCAAGTTTGGAATCATCTCTGTAAGTTTGCTCACCTTTTTTGCCTCTACTTATGTCTTTTTATAGTAATTTTTAGGGTCTATGAGATATGTGGTTTGATACATGGGCGTGTACTAGACTGTGTATGCTCCAAAATTTCTCATGAATTTGCATAAGCTGAGAGACTTACAAAGCCATAAACACAGCTGTGTATCCCTTTATTGCTTCAAATTTTTGTTTTATGCCACATTTTCATCTGAATTCTTCTCCTTTTGGTCTATAAAGGCAATTATAACCTATAAATGCACTTGAAGCAAATTAAGTACCAAATATACAATAAAAGTATAAAATATCAAGCAAAATACATCAAATATAAGTATATACATATGGTCAAATATGCATTCATCAAAGAGCAGATTGTCGACTAAAGGCTTACTTAAATTCAATGTTGCCAACCCCATTTATGAACTATACAGTCGGACCAGTGAAATTCTCAGTCACCTCTAGCTCTGTTTTAAAGTCTCATCCAAGATGTAGAACAAATTCCTCACTTAACTTGGTATGTACTACAATAAAACTGACTAGCTTGAGATATCCAGTAGGCCACTAACCTTAAACTGACAAAAAAAAAGATGATCTTAAGTTATTTAGGTTGCGCTTTAGAGATTTGGTATATTATATCTGGAATTCACCCCTAATAGAAGTAGAGCTTATCTACCAAAGGAACATTTTAAATATTCATTTAGCTATCCTAGCTAGGAATTATTTGAAAAAATTAAGAACTAAAATAAGAAATAGGTGGAGGATTTAACATAGAGCTTTCATCCTATTTTGATGTATTGATAGCTCACTACTAATAAGATCAATATATATGGTATTAAGATAATGGTTTTATACTTGTAAATTTTTCTAGCAATATAATTTACTTACTTTTAAAAAAGGTTATTTTCTTTTTGTTTTCCTTAAAATGAAGCTTTATTTCACTAGGAAATAACCCTTGACGTCTCTTAGCTATCGGTTTTGACAATTCACCAATTTGATTCTTGAAGATGTGAATTGAAGCCAACTAATTTCGAATATGAGCCTAATTTTGGATTTGTATTATTTCTTTCATGCTTGGTTTCTTGTCAAGCTATTTTTTTATAAAACCCAAGTGGATGTTTTCAAGAATGCTTAACTACTTATAGAAATTTTTTGACAATTTCTCCACCCTAAATTGTAGGTTTTACGTTAAAGTTTATTTTATTGTTGAAAACTCCCATATATTATTAACTTGCTCAGCCATTATAGTTTTTGCTAGGCATTCACTACTTATATGTTCTCCAATGGATAGTTCATAACATAATGCTTGAGCTAGTCTTACTGGTAGGCTCAAGATATTAAGTTTTTATGTCAAATCCTCTATTAAGATTATGTAATGAAAGCTTCCACATTATGTACACTTATTTGTTTGTTTATTCTTACCCTACTAGATTGACAATGGTAGTTATTCATGAACATTTATTTGATAAGTTGAAATGAAGCTTCTAGATTTTTATTGTTTAGTTTTCTACCAGAATCTATATCAATCGTCTGCTTTATTATATACATAAAATTATTGTAAAAATTCTAAACTTGCATCTGTATTGGAAAGCCATGATGAGCAAACTTCCTCAATAAATCCTTAAGCCTCTCACATGCTTTGTTTATGACCAAATTGTAGGTTTTTAGCTTTTTGGTCTTTATTGGTAGGAAGTACTTTCTAAGGAATTCCCCTATAAAATTCTCACAGATAGTGATTAAATATACATGTAGTGACTTTAACTACTACTTTGCTTAATCCCTCTGTTAGAATGGGAACATCCTTAGTCTAGTTACATCATTGGTTATTCTTCCTTAGTCTAGTTACATCATTCGTTATTCTATTAATCTTAAATATTTCAAATATCTCCAAAAAATTGACAATATGTAATAACCCGTTACCATACTTAGGAGACTAAATTGCTAGAGGAAGTCATATGAGACATAAAATATGAGAATTGCACGAAAATTTATTTCATATACATGCATCATATTCATATACACACATGAATTGTGATTTAGAAAACATTGAAACGATATTACATGCACTCAATTGGTTTATTCCGGGTATGAAAGATTGTATGTGATTATGAAGTGAATTGTGAAATGTGTACGCTTTGAATTATTGATTTGATGAATTGCAACTGGAAAATTTGGAGTTTCTTGTTATAATTGAGAATTTATTAAGTGATATGTGCAATTAGTCTGGAAAAAATGTTACATGGTAAGGTAAAATTGTTACATGAAAATGTAGGTTAAATGGACCAATGTTGCCATGTGGAACCATTGATTGGGTGACAAGTGGCATTGATGTATAAGTGATAAGTGGCATGAATTATTGAGTGATAAGTGATTAGGTGACAAATGGCATAGAAATTGGGTGACAAATGGACTAAATATCATGTGACAATTAGGAGTATAAGAGGAGGACATGTGGCATGGCTCTTAAATTGACAAGTGTCATCGCATGTGTTTTAACTCTCACCACACACTCACACCCATGACTTTTACACTCTTGCAAGACTATTCTCCTTTGTTTTCTTACAACTTCTTGCTCTCTTCTCTCCCACTCCATCGACTTCTCCACACACCACCATAACTTTGAGTTTTTATGCAAGAAATTGTACAACTTTCATCTTATATTTGAAAGCCTCTCTACCTTCATCTTGCTCTTGGCTTTTGTTTGCAACCTTAGAAGGCTAGGAAAGCTTGGTCCTTGAGGTGAAAATTAAGGTTTAACATGTAAGTATCTTTTGATCTTTATGGCATGTTAAAATAGACATTTATGGTGATTGAATAGAAGTAAGATGCATGTAGGGTTGATAATGAGTGTGCTGGAAAGTTGTTGAATAAATATGCCTTATTTTGAAGTGTAAAAATCATGAAATATCATCCCATGAAATGGATGAATTAGGGTGAGGTTTGAAGTGTAAATTATGGAGAAATTATGTTAAACATGGTTGCTATTGAAGTGTTCTTGAATCTGAAAAGTTAGAACCCTAGGTTGAAATTCAGGTTTCAATTGTACCTTCCTCTTTCGACCAATTTTTCATATCCTTAAAGTGTGAATTTTAAGAAACTCAAAGAATAAAATTTGTATACATAGGTCTTCTCTTGATTTTGGTGAAAATGACATGTTAAAATGATGCCTAGAAGGTGAGTTATGACTATTTTCCTAACACTACCCGTGATAGACCCTTGTGCAGGAACCTTGTATTATGTCCTAATTTGTGAGGGCCTTAGAGCTCGAATTAGTCAAAGTGTAAAACATAAAAAATGATTATTGATGTCTCATTAATGCCTCTGAGAAACATTTTGGCTAAAAGATGTCAGATAATGATTTATTGTTGTTTGAGCGTTGGTTGCCAGCCTGTTTCTTACCAGAAAATAGAACAGAATTTGGATGGGGATTCTATTCTAAAGGGAGATGATGTTTGTGTAATTTTTAGATACATTAAGACTAATGGAAGTCTAGTTTCAGGGAGCACAAAATCATGGTATTTGGATTCTTGTAGAGAGAGTTATGATTAAAAGAAGACAACTTATTCATAAAGGAATATCAATTGAGCATGCATTGGACATATACATGGGCAAGAATGAGTATTTGTTTGATGATACAAATGAGTCATTTGTACATATATGTGTATTGCATGGAATAGAAGCACTAAACAATCGTTAGTGCCCAGACATTGCCAGGTCTTAGAGGCAATAGCTTATCTAGACCGTACTGTGAGTCAACCTAGATGTTTTCTCACTTTCATTGTATTGTTTCTTGTTACTTATAGATAGTGAATTGTTGTTGATTGTGATAATTCCGAACACTGATGTCTGAGGAGACCTATAATCGGGACTATATTGGAAGTGTTAACTATTGTATGTGAATGTGGAACTACTTGTGCTTAACTAAATGTTGAATGCCGGACTTAGGTCTGATGATGTGATAAATAATTGTGAAATGTGAAATGAAAGTGATTGATAGAATTGTGTGATTTGTTGCATTTCATTAAATGATTATGCATGATTAGATAAGGGAGTTGTGAACAGAGTGACCCAGTGAAAAGGAACTAAAAGTTCAGAATGTGCACAGAAGAGCCACAGGCTTAGTTATCAATGAGCCCGATATCCATAAAGGGTATGGGATAGTATCTGAAATGTGAATGTGAACAAACCCGATATCCACAAAAGGTATGAGACAGTTAAATATGCGCTCGGTCACAACAAATTAAAAATGAAAGTAGAGTCTCATATGCATTTGCATTATTTCTTTGCACGCATTAATGAGTTTAATTATGAATAATTGTTGAATCATGTACATATGGATATTGTGAATGATTGAAGTGAATGATTGAACTGCCTAAAATGATTATATGACATATTTGTGATCTATGATGTTCCTGTGAAATATGATGTGTGATGTGACTAGAATCAAATACCAAACGAATCCCAATGATGTGAATTATACACTTGTGATATTTGTATGTTTGGAGTTATAACATCGATAATGGTTCGCTCACTGAGTTTGCAAAACTCATCAAAATTGCAACGTTGATTTTCAGGTACCGAGGAGACCTAGGTTTCAAAGGATAGCTAGTAGAAGTTAGTGTTGTCACTTTTTGGAACTAGAAATGGCTCAAAGTTTTGGTCAACTGACATCTGGAGTCTAGTTAGGATGTTTTGTTACATCTTATGTCATGTAAAACCATATTTGTATAAATAGTAAACTCACGAATGTTTGTATTGTAAATATGTGATAATAGTGTATGTACCTATTTTTTTAATGAAATGAGAAATTTGACTATCTGCAAACACTTGTGATGTATATGATGTCATACTGACTGAATGTAACTGCTCTAACATGTCATTCTTATAGGGTATGTTCTTGGATATCTGCCGAATGTTCAGGTATGTACTCTATAGTAATGGTGTGTTACACAATATGTGAATTGGGATCTTTTTCCTATAAACCATCAACCTACATGTACTGTTATAATATCTAGATAATGTCTAATTTGATTCCAAAATAATGTGTGGTGATTGTTGTTCTTATAATACTAGATTGCATCCCCTTAAGTGTTGGTTTCATATATTCCAACATAGTTTTGTGCTTTTACATTGTGTCAAAGTTTTAAGTTGTGGAGTTCTATCTTATTCCATTCACTTTGAGTCGATTGAATGTCTTTTTTATCTCCTTATCTCCTTCAAAGACTACATACATGTTACTTATTATCATACACCAAGATTTCACCTAAAAGCAATTTAAACAAAGAACAGAAAATAAAATAATTAAAATTAAATTAAAGAATAAAATAACAATAAAGAAATAAAACAACTCGACCAATAATGTTTGAGTCTTCTAAACACCAATTGCTTTCTTATAAATGGAACTAAAAACTTAGTGCGGTTCTCTTAGTTCTTTAATTAAGTTTTGTTTATCATAAAGTATCACTTACAACCTAAGGTAAATGTACCTATCATTTGGTATTATTTCAATAGTTATTAAATTAAATCGATCCTATGCATAGTTATCTACAAGATATTTGTTAGTAAAGATTGTTCAGAAATTCTTTAGAATTAAGATGATGCTTATAGAGATAAATAATACCTATATTTTTCTTATGTTTAACAAAAAAATCTTAATTCTCTGCATGGTTATCGACCAATTTTCTGCTGTAAAAGCATTTATAAGGTGATTTCTATATTGTTGGTAGAAAGATTGAAGAGTTCCCTAAAGCCCCTTATTAACTCTTGCTATAATGTTTTATAAAAGGAAGAAATATTGGAGATAATAGCTCAAGAAATTTTCAAAAATTACAATGTTAAAGCTTCTATCAAGAGTTGTTCACTAAAGATCAATTTCTCAAAGCATTTAACATTTTGGATTAGAATTTTATTATCAGTTACCTCTATGCTTTTGGTTTTCTAAATCTTTTCATTGAGTGGATTCATATGTGTATCACTTCTACTTCTTTTTGTATTCTAGTCAATAGTGAACCTACTTTATTGTTAAATGGAGCCAAAGGAATTTGGTAAAGGGACCCCCTATGCACATACTTATTTACATTGGTTATGGAAGATCTCTCTAGATTTATAGCATCAAAAATTGAGATTAGTGATTCTTTCTAATTTCATTACAAGTGTAAATAGCTTAAGATCTTTAATTTGGCTATTTTAGATGACTTGTTGATTTTCTATGGAGCTTATCATAATTCTCTTGAAATACTATTGAACTCCTTTACTTCATTCTCCAAGATGTCAAGGTTGAAAATTAATCTAGATAAAAGTATACCATATTTTTCTATCAGAGTGCAAAATGCTTTAAGGATTAATGCAATAATTGGACTTTAGATTCAATAAGATCCTTTTTGATACCTTGGCATTCCAATCACTACTAAAAAGACAATATTCAATGATTGCCAATCTCATCTAGAAACTTTCAAGCATCAAATTAGTAGTTAGTATAACTGAATACTCTCACGCAAGAAGATTGTAGTTAATCTCCTTAATTTTTATAACTTACATATTAATTAAAGCTCCCATTTAATTATTAGCAAGAGGATTATCAAAGAGTTGAAAGGTTGATAAAGAACTTCTTATTGTTTTAAAGTGAAGTGAAGTGGGCTTACCTATGTTTTTAAAGCAAGGAGGGGGTTTAAGCCTAGTTTTGATTAATGTAATGAATCAAATGTTGCTTGTTAAAAGAGTTTGGAGATTATTGAATGAAAAGGAGGAAATTTAGGGTAAGTGGGTGCGCACATACTACCTCTCTAATACAAGCTTTTAGGGTCTAAACTAAGTAAAGAGCTTCCTTAGTCTATGGTTCAAAAGTTAAGATAGAGGGATGAGATTAATTTTCCTCTTAAAATTTGGTAGAGGATGGCAAGGACACCTATTTTTTGTTTAACTTTTGATGTAACTTAAGACCTCTTCATTTAAAACCTAAATTCAGTATAATAGGCACTAGGATTCCTTTTAATGCTAATATGGAGGCGAATATCAATGGGGAAGTTTGGTTTTACAATTCAAAGGAGTTGTCAATCATTAAGGTAATTTGGATATGTCATAATTATAACATCTGACAACTATGTTAGAATATTAATTAAGGTAATTCAAAGGAGTGTCAATCCAAACACTGACAACTATGTTAGAATAATTTGGATATGTCATAATTATAACATCTTTACTAATAAGTCATACTTGTAGATTTACATACCTTAATTATATACGGTTATCCAGGGATATTTGGATTAGAATAGATATTTAGTCCCTAAAGTATCCTTTTTCTTATGGTTAACAAAAACTAAGGACAGATTGAATGGTTCTTCATACCAGTATTGCTTGTTATGCCATTATTGCTTGAATCTATGCCTAACTTATTCTTTTAATATTCTTTCTCTTAAGCTCTCTGATCTATGACTCTATAGTTGCTCCATATAATATTCCAAGAAAGGGAATCGCGTAAAGTGATGGAATGTTCTAGTAATATAAGCTACTCGATGGGAAAAGACTCTATTTTCCTTTTAAAAAAATCCTTTATTTGTTGCATTTATGCTTTATGGAGGGAAAGAAACACTAGATTTCATAAAGGAGCAAGCTTAAAGAAATATGCTTTCATAGTCAAAACCATTTTCTATATTAGAGAGGTGTTAGTGGCCTTTAAGGCTCATGTAGCACATTGATAAGAACTAGCTGATACTTAGTTTAAGCACAAGAGAACTTTTTAGAAGCTTAAGTTACCCTCCTTGTTTAGCCAGAGCTAGTTTTTTCTTTTTCACCTATTTAGCTCAAAGCTTCACTATAGTTAGAGTTTGAATATTCTTGTCTCTTAGATTCTATATTATCTTACTTATAATCCTTTTGTTTAATTATTAATATAATTTCATCTAATTTCCAAAGAAAAAGTATTGATCTTCTGAGTAAGTTCTAGAGTACTAGTAAACTATCCTAATATTACCTAACTAAATAATTAAATAGAGTGATTGTTTATTGATATTAACAATAAAATAGAATAAAACTAAACTAGACTGACAAAATTTTGTAATCTAGTCTAACGAAATTTTCTTAATTATGAAATTGATCTATCTCTCTCGGGTTATAACTACCTATTCCCAGTTTTATTAACTAATATCTCTATTCGATTAAAACTCTTAAAAATGCATAAAGCTTTGTCAAATTTACTATCTTTAGTACCCTATGCAACTCTTAATATTTAAGCCATAGTCCACTCAGATATAAGTTTTATTGAATCAACCATATAAATTAAGATCTAATTTAACCACTATATTTAATTAAATTAGCATTAAGAACACTAAAATTTATTTCTCATAAATAAAAATTTACTTCATAAACAGAATTAAATCAATCCAAAAATTATGGTTCCCTCTTATTTAGACATATAAAATAATTAACTATTCATCATATTATTTAACTAAAAATAATTAAATAAAAAGAAATAAAAATAGATGAAGATTCTAAATTATGTCAATTATTAAAGTGATCTGCTTAAATGCGATGAAATTTGAGCTTCTTCTCTCTTAAAAATGGCCTTTTGATATCTCTATAGGGACTTATTTTCCTCCTAGTGACTAAACTTAATCTAAAATATAAAATAATGCTAAAATTCCTTAAATCTAGTGTTTTCACATCTACTTATAGTAAATTTCTACCTCAAACACAGTATGGGATATGACCATATTGTAGGCCATATATTTTTTGTTCTTTTCATAAGAGGGATATAATCAATTTGATAGATGGATATTTCACTATATTTTTACACCCATGTTTAATGTATTTTGCTTGATATTTTATACTTTTATCGTATATTTGGTACTTAATTTACTCTAAGTGTGTTTATAGGTTATAACTGCCTTCACGGACTTAAAGGAGAAGAATTCGGGTAAAAATGCGACTGTGCACAACAATGTCATAATTGGAAATCACCGACTATGACATTCTTGTGCATAGTCGTGCACACAATCGTGCATAACCCATAAACCTAGAATTCCATATAAAAGTGATGTTTCGTGGGCAGAAGAGAAAAGGAGACTTTGGGGAGGTAATTTTAAAACATGGAGTTGTTCTCTAGGTGTGATTTTGGTCTAGAGAAGTGGAAAACATGAAGAAATCATTGAAAGACCTATCTGGATACAAAATCAACCCTCTACATCGCAAGAACATTCGATAGAAAACAATCAGGGAGATTTAGATTTATTATTCCATTGTTTTCAATTGGTTTTTCTTTCATTTTATGTTTGATTTCGTGTTCCATAATATGTAAACTAAACATCCAGCTAGTATATAGGTTAGATGAACCTTTAATACTTTGACATGATTGGATTCTTTTATTAATGCGATTGGTTGTTTGATATATTATGATCTGATTATACATTTTATTTATTTTCTAATAACCCAAGATATTATATCATAATCTGATTTCATACGTAGAGATTGAGAAATCCTAGTGTGAATAGATCTACCATAATTAGAAGAAGTTGATTGCAACCCTAGTGATAGGATGACATAAATCT
Source organism: Erythroxylum platyclados (assembly GCA_027563515.1). Taxonomy (NCBI): domain Eukaryota; kingdom Viridiplantae; phylum Streptophyta; class Magnoliopsida; order Malpighiales; family Erythroxylaceae; genus Erythroxylum; species Erythroxylum platyclados. The sequence goes on from JAOQMM010000173.1 coordinate 21,476,673, forward strand.
TCTGGATTAGGGTCTAACGTAATAGGGAGACCCAAAAATCGGTAACACAATGCTATAAGATTTAACCTAAGTAATTTGATTAAAGACCTTAGGATTAATTGTTAGTAGACTCAAGGTCAGCTATCAGCATACCATAAGAGTCTCCACGGTCCTATACATCAACAAACAATTGCGTAATAAAAGATCAATATGTTAAGGTTTAAGAGGGATTCAAGCCTAAATACTAATTTTTTATAACAATAGTTTTCTAGGTGAGTTCCACTGTCTCTGTGTTCATTATTGTTTCCTATTTTATTTTATTTTTAGTTTTTATTTTCTTTTTATTAAAAATATAAAATCAATCCTTAGGCTAAATAATAGGGGAAGGGTAAGTACTAGTATTCATAGTCTTCGTAGGATCGACCCGTACTTGTCAGTACTAGCTACAGCTACGCCGTGCACTTGTGATTTATTACAATATTGACTAACACGAAATAAGTCAATCAAGTTTTTGGCGCCATTGTTGGGGACTTTGACATTAGGAAAGCCTGAATGCTATTATTCTAGTTATTTTCACTTTATTTTCTTTTATCTTTGTTTTTATTTTCTTTTATTTTAATTTTGTATTTGTATTTATTTTATTGTATCTTACTGTATTTTTTTTAGCTTGTTCATTCAATTATCTTTTAAACTTTTCTAAATTGACAGAGTATGGTGGTTTATTTTAGGAATTAAGATTTAACGTCATAGCCACAATGCACAATAGAAGGATGTAGTAAACAGTATTTTTATGGGAGCCATAACATATCGTCATAATCTATATCATCATCATATTGCAGAGAGAGGTGTTCTCACATGTTTTTGGAAGCTCAACTAATATTTAGGCCATGTAGCAACATTGATGGGAGTTATCAGTATAATCATGAATGTTGAGCACCTACGTATACATGGGAGCAACTAAGCATATACAATCGACCTCATGATTTAGTGTACGAGAACAAATACAATCTAGAGGGGAGCAACTCTTATCCTTATGGATGGAACGATTACACTCCAACTAGATATTATAGCACCAAGAATCTCCATATAACAAGCCAACTCTGGAAGATAAATTAATGGAAGCCATTGTTGAAATGAAAGCTGATCGATATATATTTAAGAGTAAAGAAAAGACAAAGCTTGATTTGATGAATGGTGGGATATTTTAAAAAGAGCTTCCAAAAGAAAAACAAAGTAGAGGAGCAGTACAAGGCAATTGAAGAAGATTAGTCAGAAACCTCTATCCAAGAAGAATAAGAAGAAGAGTGGACAGAGGATTTGAGGAAGAAATGGTAGAGGAACCAAGTAAGGAAACTACTGATGAGGTGTTAGTAGTGACCTTAAGTATAAAGGGTTCCCACTTCCTCAAAGACAAACTATTCGAGCTAGTGGATGATACAGGGAGTTTTGTTATTCCTTACATTTTTAACAGTTTATCATTAAAAAGGGCATTAAAGGAGTTTATTGCTTTTATTAATCGAATCAATTATGTCATTTCCATTATCTTACAATAGGTGGCTTGCATATAGGCTACAAAATCACTTTGTGGAGAAAAAGGAGGAAGCAAGTTGTTGATTATAGACCCTAGATGAACTTGAGCGTAAAGGTTACATCGAACTACCTACATTAAGGAAGAACTACATAGGAGGTAACCCATAAGTTAGTTGTAAGTTTTTTTTAATTTTAATAATAACTTGTTTTTGCTTTCATGTTAGTATAAGATTTTATTTTGTATTATGGTTTTTTTCTTTTTATCCTTTTCTGTTATATTTTGCAAGGATGTTAGTTTCATATTAGATGAATCAGAATAAGAGAAATCATTATAGTCAGGAAAGTACCACTAAACCCTCTCACTTTTTCGTAAATGCTTCCCCAAACCTTTAATTTTGGGGATGGGTTTCATGAATTTTTAATAATTTTCTTCAAGTTAATTATAATCCTGATTATAAGTTTTATTAACTGATGTCTCGAATTAAATGAGATCTGTCCATGAATATTATATGTTATTGTTGAGTGTTGATTTGAATCGGTATGCAAGAAGTTGATGGTTAGAATGATAATAGTTTTCTATGTCATATTTTTCGTAATCATTGAAATATTCAAGTTGAATGAAAGTGCATATTATTTACACACATATACCCTTTTTTTTATGAGCTTTGTAGACTTGATTAAACCAAGTGTTGATTTTGGGAAGTCACTGGGAAAATTTGTGATGTGAAAGCTAAAGGCACAAAGGAGGTGATTGGGATAAAGAGAAATTTAGTTTTCCATACAAAAGAAGGTCGTGATTCTAAACCTATAAGGACTGACTAGGTCATTCACGAGTACCAATCTAAAACCATACTTCCAAACCAAGTTGGTGTCTGAAGCTACCATTTGACTCTAATTGAACTGGGAATGTGATGTTACAAAAATATATGAATATACTCAAAATATATAGAGGACTAGCTAGCTTTCCATGTAAGTAGCAAGCATAGGTATGTAGATACAAAGAGCAAACTGAGTTTTTCTTTTATTTTAATATTTTGTATATGGCACAATCGTAAAAGTAATTAACAATTTGATTATATTTATCCACATTATCTTGCAATCTGCATTGAGTTTGAGAAAAGTGTAGAATATATCGTAAAAGGGTAAAATCCTTACTATTGAAAGCAAAGATCTACTACAATGAATTTGATCTTTTTGCTTAAAATGACGTGAATTTCATTCAAACTAAACTTGTATTCCCTTGTCATGAGAAATGTGCAACTAATGAAGGTTTAATTTTTCATTAGCTTAGATGTTTCTATAGATCATATTTAATAGCATTCATAGCATATTATAGTACAATCTCTTAACTTTTCAAATTAAACTTGTTTCCTATTATACTGAAGAGTGCAAGAGTACTATTTCCTCAAAGTCCATCTGAACTTAGAAGGGAATAGAAACCTTATAGTTCCAAACTCTCCATCAGAGAAATATGTGAAGATATATAATTATTTATCATGAAGGCTAAAATCAAGTTGCTGATGTTTACGCCTTGAAAAGATTGAACATTTGGAAATTTTTCTGGTTTGGTTTTCTGTTTAAGTTTGTCTTATTAGTGATGACTAATTTTAAGATGATGTCTTGGGACTACTTACGTGATTTAGAGAAGGAAGAAGAGGAGCAGCAAAAGATACAGAAGGTGCTAGAATTTATAACTTCTACACCAAGCTCTTCTTTTTCAATTTTTATAATTATGTTGTTGTTTTTATTATTAAACTAAAAGGGAAGAATTAAGAAAATTTAAATGTAAAAATTGTGATAAGTTCTGTAAAATCATGGAAGGACATGTCACTGATGGAACTCTTACAGCCAATAACCACTGGTGTGATTATTACATAAAGGTTAGGTTGAAAACAATGCTTATATCAAGCCACACTTATTTATCCTTTCACTTGAAGTTGGTGTTTAGGTAAAAGATTTAAATCATAGTTTGGGACTCAATTTCTCATTTTCCCACTTAAATTTGATTTTAAGGTTATAGATTCTAATCATGGTAGGGATTTAAGGCCTCATTTTTTGCTGGATGTTTTTGCAGGTGAAAGATTTACCTACATATTTAGATGTAGCATCAAACACCTCAAGTTCAACCCCAAAAGTTTTTTTTGAGGATGTTACTGAGGAGCTTGATAGACAGGTGATCATGCTAACTTTTGCGATTCTTCTTAACAATCAACAACACTAAAAATGACATGCTAAGAAATATTTATTACCATAGACTTGATACAAACCTTATATTATTCCTATAACTCTTTCTGTGTTCACTTTCAGGTTAATTCTTCAAATTTTCATATTTTTGTCTACTTACTATCTAGATCTATAGTACCTTTTGACTTCAATCTCCTTTCACTAGACAGGCTTAACAGTTTTGTGCTAAAAGTGCCTTCAACCTGCGTATAAGTTTTAAAATTTTCTTAAATATTTTGTACAATCATTAAGTTACTGAACACATTTTGGTTTCTTAGAAGGTTCTATGTTAGCTAAGTTTCAAGCTCACTAATTATGGTATTCCATTTACTTTGACAGTACCATGATGACAAAGTGAGAATAAAGGATGTTGTCAAGTTGAGAAAGGTCTTAAATGGAACTCTATTTGTGTTCTGTGCACCTTGTTCTTCTGGACGTCTAATATACTGATAATTTTGTCAGGTTTCTTTGACATCAACCTAGACACTTGATGATTTTAAAGCTACTATTGCAGATGATATTAGGTCTCTAACTATATCTATCGTGAATATAAAGGTAATTTAATTGGTGATTGTAATCTCCGAGAATGAATGGTGATTGCAACCAATGAAGGTTATATTTTTCGTTTAATATATCAACCTGTTTATGAGCATAGTAGTTTTGCAATTATAATATACTTCTTGTTTCTTTTTTTTAGGATGGTGATGATTAGAAGTGGACAAGGAGGTAATTCGTGAAGAATTTTGAAGTGGCCATATGTATTGGTTTTGTTTAGTATTTAGATTAATTCATTTATATTCCATATAGAATATAGGACGATATTGTAGATGAATATTTTAGCAAGTGATTTTTTGTTTTTGTATTTTGAATATGTTAAAAAGTTGAATTTTACAAGTCCTTATAGATTATATATCATATATAAATGCAATTTTTGTTGTTTACATTTGATAGTACGTATGCAATTAAGACGACATGAATATCTATATTTTTCTTTTAATTTATATATAGATGTTGCCTATATAATGAAAAGAGTTTGATTTTACGTTAAATAATATTGGTAATGAAAGAATAAATTATTTCTTTTATTGTTACAAAATTATTACCTTAAAAAATTCACTTTGTTGCCTTATAAAGAATTAAAAGTATCGTAATATCTATTTAACATTGTTGCTATAGTTTGAAACTAATTTATTACCTTAGTCAAAACTTAAAGCAACAATTTTTATTTTGTTGACTAATCAAAAAAATTTTGTTGCCTTACACTTATAACAGCGTCACTTTTTGTAACGATATAAATTATGTTGGCTTAATAAAAAGGCAACGATAATTGTATTTATAGCTACGTTTTTGTCTATTGGCTAAAGCACACTACAACAAAACAGACAATTAGCTTCATTTTTTTTGGCAACGAATTTGAAATCTTCACTAAATGTAAATCTTCGCCAAAAGTCGATGTTTTGGCGATGTTACAAATTATCGTTGCTAATCAGCGACAATTTTCATTAGTCATTGCAAAAAGGGCATAATTTTGTGACAGTTTGATTATTTGATCGCCAAAGGTCAAACGTTTGGCAACGAAACTTGAAATCGTCACCAAAAGTCGATATTAAACAATTTTTAATGCTAATGGTGCTTAATAATCCTAAGGTTAATTATAATTGACATTTATATATGATTTTTCATATTTTTCATTTGCCATCTTTATAAATTTGTTTAAATATATAGTTAATGCATTAAAACTCTATAAATTATCTTTTTGGATATAAAAGAGAAACAAAACAAATATTTTAATATCAATAAGATTAAAAAATTTTAAGTTGACTATTATTCTTAATCATTAATATTTATTACCAATGAAATAATAATACATAAAAATATTGAAAATGGTAAGCAATATAATATAATTATATATAGTAAGTAGTACAAGATTTTAATTAGAAGTTTAACAATTCTTACAAACATACAATAACCACAA
>JAOQMM010000173.1:21522267-21535497 GCA_027563515.1 Erythroxylum platyclados
ACCCATTTGTTCTAGTGATGTATGCAAGCATGGGTAATCCTGTTGGTTCTAGGGCACATTTCTTCACTTACTCCATCAGCTTCTTGGAAAGAACATGATCTTTCCTCCTCAATTTTCCCAATCTTTCCTAGCCGAAGACTATAGCTCCTTCCCTTGTCATTATCTTCCTCTTTACAATGCTTTTTGAACTTCTTTGACGTTACTATTACTTCCAAAACTTGATTGGCTTCCTCACCATCACTACAACTGGTATGATTCATGTCAGATACTTGAGCTGTGGGGCTTTCTCCATAGAAATTCCCATGGTCGCAAACCACACAAGCCATCATTCTCTTTATTTTCATCAGTTTTTCCCTCATTTTCAAGAATTCAAGTGAGATTAAGAACAAGAAGTGAACATGTGGATGCATTTATATCTTGTCATCGCTTGACCTCAAATTAAGTTCCATCTGACTTCCGAGAAAAGTCAGCCTTCTCGTGGTCAAATGAGTTGTATTGTTATATTGAGGATAGTTAGTTACAATGTTAATTGGCTTTGTATTGGCTGACAGTAATGACTAATAAATGATTAATTAACATTGTATTGGCTGACAGTTGTGACTAATAAATGATTCTAATATTCAATCTTACATATAGAAGTCTGAGCACCGACTGACATAGACAGCTTTCTTAGATTTGAACCTACTAGTGAGAAACAGATATTCTGCCAGATAATATTTCTAATTAGAGAGCTTAAAAGTCCAAAAATATCTTAATTTTAATCATACTCTTTGTCTTTTTTCTTTTTTTTCTTTTTGGTTTTAAAGTTACTCTTTTAATATATGCTCTCTAATATTTAGCTAAAAAAACGTTAACTATAGTTTTTAGCTACGTTCATGTTTCGTCGCATAAAATGTCGCTAAATTTTTGTAAATAAAAATTATAAGCAACGTTTCCAGATATTGTAGTCAATAGGTTTTGGCTACTTTTTTCCATAGCTAAATACTATTGGCTACGTTTTTATAATCGTAGCCAAATGCAAATTCTTTAGCTATGTTTTTGGAACATAGCTAAATATTTTTAATTACATTTTTTAAAATGTAGCCAAATGTTATTTTTCACGTTTTACATAATATAGCCAAATATTATTTGTTGTGTTTTTAATAATGTTGCGATATTTTATTTCTTATCTTTTTAATCCATGACAATGAACAATATATTTTGTATATAATTTATCGATATATTTTTTATTGTGAATTTATTATACAAATAATCATATAAAAATATTATTAATTCAAAATATCAATCATTGTATATAAAAAGTAAAATTATATAACTATATTAAATTATACCAACAAAAAGAATGTTCTTCCTAGACAAGATATTAATGACAACTTTAACAATTCTTATAGACAAAACAATAAATAAAGAGATCAATTCACAAATTATAAATGCTCAAATTACAAAAATATTATAGCATAACTCCTACATATGTGTTGCTTCCTAGTAAATTACAACTTAGCAGGAACAACAACAATTTGCTTTGTGTCCAGTTTCTGCTCATCTTTCACCCAATAGTGATTTTAAAAGAGTAGCCTCTTCCTCCTACAAAACAATAACACAAACACATGAATTTTACAGTTAAGTTCATTCACCACATCAATGGCTGTGGAAGAAAATAGTTGCTTACAACTAGGGCATTGAACTCTGTCTCCTTGTCTATGGCGTTTAATATGCCAGGTCCTTCAAAAGATCCTATTTTCAGATAAAAGAATACAATTGTTCGAACCATGCTTCATCTATAAATCAATCAATATGTCAATGTTATTAGAACTTATGCAACATCACTTAAAAACCAGTTGCATAAAAAACCAACTTAAAACAAACTAATTCGCAACAAAAACTGTAGACTATATAAACAGAAAACAAATGATGGTAGCAAAGAGGTTCTATGATGAAAGCACATGTTTACATCATCAATTATGTGCAATTCACTGTTTTGATCCTGCGAAAATAGATCTGAATTCGGTAAATACAACACTGAAAAAATAGATCATTAGTTACTTAGACTAATGGAAATTTCTAAGTTACAGCTGTATTATCTTTTGAGCAATAAAGTCCTTATTCTCAAGCTAAATTGACCAAAATCTCTTTCTAATCAAATTATGCATTAACTCGATTTGTAAATTATCATGATAAGTTTCATCTAACGTAGAAAGATCGTGTGGTTCTCTCTCAAGCAACCCATACAACTCTTATCATTCATGTTATGATCTAAGTATACAAATCATCTCTCGATCTTAATGTATGCATCTGATTATTGATCTTTAATTCTTGTTATTTTAATTCAACATAATATAAAAACGTGAGCAATTCTCAAGATAACCATAATATTTCATTAAACTAAATATCAAATCAAAATATAATTTTAGAGTTCATCATATCTATATCTATATCCCAATTTATTTCATAACATAACAATGAAAATCAATAAAAAATAATAAAGAAATAAGAGATAAGAATGAGCTCATGGTTCTTAAATTTCGATTTGATATGTTTAATATTGATAAAATCTTACTTTCCTCCGAGTTCTTTTCTTTTTTATGTGCTCTTAAGTCTCTTCTGCGTTGGGATTGATTTCTATTCCTCTTAAACGTCTTTTCTCTTTTCTCTACTCTTTTTTCTCATCTTTTTATTATAAAACATATAAATTCAGTCAAAAACGAGTCAAACACGACCTCTTTTAAACCCCATGATAATTATGTTCAAAAATAGAAAAAATAAATTGAAACAACATAGAGTACATGTTAAATCCATATCCATATTGATCCCATGTTTCTATTGATCCCATATTCCCCTTGTTTTAAAATATGGGTCCCTATTGGCTCTCTATTGTCCCTTGTATTCCAGAACATGGGTCCTTATTTCCCCTATATTCTGTAATACAGCTCCCTGTTGGGCCATATTTTGATTCCTTCCTCTAAAATGATCCTAAATTCACTTCAACTCAACTCAAACTTACTCAAATTTATTCATTTTTAATTAGAGAGCTAGAAAAAGGCCTATAAAAATATATAATTAATTAAGTACTAAATCCTATATAAATTATCAAAACATAGTCCAAATTTTCTCAAAATTATACTAAAAATATAATACAATTAACATATATCATTTACCTTCACTAACTTCTCTTATTCTCTTTTTCTTTGGCCTTCTTGCTCTTTTCTTATTGGTGGGAGGATTGATTGGGCCATCATCACCTGAATGCCTACTTCAATACATATTGGGCCATCGTTATCCTTCATTATCTTAATATGAATATCTACTGTAGGGTCATTATATGAAATCTCACATCGGCTAGAGAGGAGAACGAAGCACACCTTATAAGGGTGTCAATACCTCTCTTTTGTGACGTGTTTTAAAACTGTGAGGGGTGAGCCCAAAGCGGACAATATCACAAGCGGGTCGTGAGTTGGGCTGTTAAAAAGTGGTATCAGAGCCAATACTTGAGTCGAGTGTGCCAGTGAGGACGCTAGACCCTAAGGGGGTGGATTGTGAAATCTCACATCGGCTAGAGAGGAGAACGAAGCACTCCTTGTAAGGTATGGATATCTCTCTCTTGTGACGCGTTTTAAAACCGTGAGGAGCGAGCCCAAATCGGACAATATCATAAACGGGTCGTGAGCTGGGCTGTTAAACATTAAGTGTGCATAATTTGAGATATCTATCTTTCTCTAAATACTCCTAAATTGCCTTTAGTTTTCTTTCTTCAAATATTTGTATAAACATCCATATACTATTACCATTCTGTAATAGCCTTAAACCATCTTCAAATGATTTATGTGAGAATTTATACGTAAACTTTCATGCTTACCTACATCCTAACCTCATAACATTGAGCATAAAATCAACCAAGATTATCTCATTTACCTTAATACTAAAACAAGTTGTCACTCTACCTTCATATCTCATTTCTAGTTTGAATTTGAAACATTCACCACAAGATTACTAAAACCTAATTTTAAGGTCAAATGTATTAGTTATTTCTCAACTAATACCTACAACAACCAGTATCAAAATGAAGTGTAATAGAGAACAATCCAAATTGATATGGCTTTATCCTAAATTTCAAGCAACCTAGGCGATTCATTATAACAATATAGCATTATGTTAGCCAAAGCAAAACCTAAGTTATTCGTCATTTTGAGGCAATGCCATGATCCTAAATTACTTGCAACCCATAATTCAAACTTCATCTAGTAGTATATAATGAAGAGCAATAAAAAATTGTCATGAAATTGAGCTTACTAACCTAAGTCATCTAAACCTAATACCAATAGTTTTGATAGACAGTTATACAAACACATTTCAAGATAAACTATAAATCAAATTAATGTTAATAAAAAAAAACAAAACCAAATTGGCATACTAAAAATCCATTCCTTCTAAATGGAACAACAACAGGATAAATGGCCAGTCTCCTACTTGGTATCTTAGTACAATATGTAAGAACAATAGATGAAAGCAACGAAAACAACAAATTAAAACCCTAGCAAAAAACTCGTTATTGAAAACCCTAACAAAAAATCCCTAATAGAAAATCCTTAGTTGCAACCCTTAATTAAAAATTGCTCATTGGAAACTATTAATTAAAAACCCTAATTGAAAACCTCAATAGAAAATGCTTAATTGAAAACCCTAAATTGAAAGGCCATAATTGAAAACCCTAAATTGAAAACCCACAATTAAAAACTCTAACTAAAAACCTTAATAGAGAACCCCTAATTGAAAACCCTTAACAAAAAATTCTAGATGAAAAACGCTTCCATAAAACCTCTAATTGAAACTCTAAGATTTCAAATATCCCTAATTAAAACCCTAAAACCCCTAAAATGAAAACCACAATTTCACAAACCAATCAAATGAAGAAACAAGAGTGTATACTATGTTGTGATTTTTTATAAAGGATTCTTCCCTTCTTTGTATGTATATATATATATAAAAGAAGACGAGTGATTAGGGTTTGTGTTGTATATATATATAAGTATTCTTTCCTACTCTTTCCTAATGCATAAGGTTACTGTGTATATGTGTAAGAAGATGGCTACTTTTCTCTTCTCCTCATGAGTATCATATATACGATAAACACACACCACACTCCATATGATGTTGTGTGGTTTGGCTATACCACATGTATGGCAAAACCATGCAACATTTATGCCACGTAATACTAACAAAAGCGATGATGTTGTTTTCTTATTATCCTTTAGGTTTTTTTCGGAGAATTAATTCTAGGGAATTTTCAATATTTTCCTTAAATCTGTTTATTTATTATTTTTATAAAAATATCTCATTTGTTATTTCTCTTTTTACTATTTTTCGCTAAAGTTATGGCTACTAAAATTTTTTTAAAAAAAAGAGAATTTTGTAATAAAAAATAATTGTAAGATTGCTTTTTATTATTTTTATAAACATTCTCATAAACCATCTCTCACTCTCTGCTCTCAAAACAATAATTGAGACTTACAGAATCAGCTCGGTTGACTTTACTTTACAGCTGCTATCTTAGGTTCTTCTTTCATTGTGGTTATGTATGTCCATTTATTTTATATACATGTACATCCATATCTGTATAGATTCACATTCCTGTCCATATCGCGAGTTCAGGTAAACTTCGTGATGTGAATATGAGATACAAGGGATGGGATCTTTACTAGCCAATAGTGCAACCTTCACTTTTTATATTCCGAACTTCCCATCAAACAAAATCCAAACAAAAGAAAACGAAAGAATCCCTCAAGGTCAGTCTTTTCTATCGGAAGAGGATAGAAGGCATGAAGTCGAAAGCAAAGAAGCAAAGCAAGCTCTCTGGGACTTTATTAGCGATCACAAAAGCAATAGGGAAGTGCACACTTTCCGCTTATGGCTGGTTTCAGATGAGCTGCAATGTCACAGTATGCCCTCATATCCCCTAATTTGGAAACACAATGACGATCGACTAGTTTCAAATGTAATTAAAAAAAAGATAAGAGACGATGACAAAGTCGGATAACTTAAGGCGAGATATCTAAGAGGTGTTAAGTGCACCGTCAGTGGAGGCTGATAAGAACAAGCCTATTCAAGCTGTAGTGACTGGAACTGGCATGGCGATGCAAGAAATCGTGAAAAGGGGTTATAGCTTTGATGTAGGTAAGGTTGGCATGATTGAAGAGGAAAGATCTTGCTCATTTGGAGAGGCTAGAAATAAGTAACTATTTACCGTACTCTGGACAAACGTGTAGATGAGACTAAGCACATGTTCGTACAAGGTTTTCGTCCACTCGTTGATAATAGTGCAGAGAGCATGAAGTTATTTCTTAACAGTTGAAGTAGAATTGCTTCTGTATCTTCTTTGACGTCTCTAAGAGGATAACTCACATTTTAGTCACTGCATGGTGTAACTGGGAGATTTTCAGTTCAGACTTCATCAGGATTTTTTCCATCAGAAGTTCCAGTATTATGCATTGGCTTGGCTTGAATGGGAACTTTCGGATTCAGAATAAATCTCAGGTAGCCTTGCTTAAATGTTTCTTTTTCACTTCAATATCATATACTGCCATAATGGTGACAAAAAAGAGTTTCATCAACAGAAGTGTTACTAACATCAAGCCGTTTTCAATAAATGAAGAACAAAGAGGAAATACAAATGATAACATGAAAATAATGGAACGAAGTGAACAAACATTTTACAGTATAAAACATAGAAAATAAAGATTAATCATATTGAAGAAAATATGCAAGACAGAAGTCGAGATATATTTACCATAACATATAATGGGAAAGCAACAAAAATTCTTTCTTTGACATGCATATATCCGGATATGGCAGATGAGACACGTAAAAGTATCTTTTATCCGACTTGAACGGTGTATAGTATATGACTTCCCTTGTTAATTCCAGCAGGATTAAAAAGCTTGAGTGATTACCGTTGAATTTTTCAATTGAAGTGAATATAACTTCCCTTGGTGCTTTTGTTGTTAAGGTAGCGCTTATGAAGCTGTTAAAATCAGTAGGTTTACTTGCTCGTTACTTTCTGATAATTGATTGCTTAAGAAAAGTCCCTGTAACCAACCATTTTTTTCACTTTTAGATGAAAGAACGATTGTGTAAACTTGTTATGGTTTGATATTCTAAAACAGAGGACAAGTATTCAGGGTATGACACTAAGTGATTCAACTGCAGAAGCTTGTGTGAAAATTTGCAGCTAATGCGTCAAAAAGTTTCCCACCTATTATGAAGGGCAAAAATCTGTTGACATCAAAGTTCTGGTGGCTCACTGATGTGCAGCTGATTTTCTACTAATTTATTTAGCAGAAATGCAAGAGTATACTGTGTTCGTGTGCAGCCGTGGATGGTTGCAGTTGCATGTGTTACTGGCATTGTGAACCATAGTCATCGTGAAAAGGGTCTGAATGAACAATAAGGTTTTGAACAGGGATATTTTCTGGCAATCCACTTTCAGCTTTTTATGGAATCTTTTAATTTCACAGCACCACTTGCAAACCGACAATTCTCAATCATGTAAAGATTAATATTTCTTCTGCGACAGGATGTTAAGTCAACACGGGAAAAATCGAACAAGCTAATTGATATGCTTTTCCTTCAACTACGTACACACAAGTTTGTAACAGGATTAAGGATCTTCTCAGCACCGAAGTATTGCATTGAAATAGAAACAACGAATTTGTGAGTATACTAGTACAGAATATAAATGCATATGAGTACATACTAGAATGGATGAAATCTTTCAGACTACCTGCTTCTGATAAAAGGAGTTCACACTACATCCATGAGGCTACGTTTTATTCTCCTCCCAGGTCTGCTATTTCCCTTTAGTCCTATTGTGAGGGTTTTTTACGGTAGATAAATACAGTAATCTTCACGGTGATAACTAATGATGCACATACTGAAAAGGGTTGCAAAATCGGGTGTAAACATGGTGAAGGTCATACATCTCCAGAGTACAAAACACAAAAGAAGGGAAATAGGCAAAGTTGTAAGCAGTTTGCGATATCAAATATGAAAAATCATTGACAACATCGTCTGCAGAAAATATAAACCAAAGTAAACTTTATTGGTTATGCTCTGTGCTATGTACACTCATTAATTAATATAAAGACATGGCAAATACTAAATCTGAAGCAATGGATGCATGCCTCAGCGCCATTGCTGCCTACTCACTTATATTATGGAGTTTTTTCAGTTTCCTTTAATTCATTGCTGTACTGAGGGAAATAAAGCTTGGTATATAACGGACAGCTTCAATTGTTGTTCCAGCACCAAAAACCATTTCTCTGAAACTTCTTTTTGTTTGACAATAAGAAACCAATGATGATGAATCACAGTTCAACCACATGTTCCCTTCTCTCGTAAACCAGATCGGTCGATGCTTATTTCCTATCTCCAGCCCACAGTAGTACTGGATATCAATGCTAAAATTTTTAGTCCAAGACTCTTTCACCCCATAGTCATTCATCACCCACACCTCAAAACTAACACCTTCAAAAGCATAACAGAAACACAAAGAATCACCTAAAGCACCAGTATTCATCCAAGTTATTTTTTTCAAAGCATCAGTGTCTAAGTTACTTGGCAGTGCAATCGGCATGAATGTTTCAGTGTCAAGATTGAATGAACATAACATTCCTTTAGTTCTACATCTATCAGAGATCCAGTGAAGAGCACCATTCACAAAAGGTTCGAGAGATTCCACAGGATTGCCTGCTAGGGAACAATCAACTGACGTCCAGGATTTCTTTCCTACAGTCAGGACCTCAGCTACTACCTTGGCTAGTTTTGACACAAAACGAACGACCTTGAATTTGTTAGTCTTTGGACTGAAGCCAAAGGCTGAAAAGTTGAGGTAGTTATGACCGATTTCCAATGAAGGAGGGTAAGGCATAAGCATGATCTCATCTAACACTGGATTGGAAATGTAGTACTTAGGCTGGTCTCCAGAATACATACATAGAAACCCGTTGCAAGAATTCACAAACACCATCTTCTCATGGAGTTCAGATAACTTTGCTACAACCTGTTTCGGAGGCACTTGGCATTTAAAGTTAGAAAGATTAGAACTGCTCATACGTTGTGATGGCATTGAATCATCCTCATAGAAATGTATTTTCTTCCTGGAAGCTTCCCTAACCAAGTAGGACGTGGGTGCTCTTGAAATATAGTGCTTAGAGAAATACGGGTCCCTGATGAAACCACAAAAAGCTTTGCACACACACTTGCAGCGAAGAACTGACAGGAAAGGCAGCCTAGCAAGTATCTCAAAAATAATTCTTTCTGGCAGTTCCAAGATTGGAAATTCCATCTCATACGGAACTTCGAGATCTATTCCTCTTGCCACTTCATTAATTCGCCTGAATTTCTGCAACGGATTAGTATCTCTTCCTTCCATGATAATCTCTTATACTTGCCTCTTTAGTCAGGATACGAGACTAGAGAACTGCAAGAGAAAGAATTCGGAAACTCCATTGTAGCACACGAAGAATACCTTCAAAAGTGAAAACCCACTTCCAAACCCAAAGAGAAACAAAAACAAAAAACAAATACTTTCACCAAGCCCACAATTACTGTGACACCCAAATGGAAATTGTCACTAAACCCATGTCGGATTACAATTTCAGGCATGACCCACATTCCAAAACCACAAAAATTGAAAGCTAAAGACTAATAAACACACAGAGAAGAAGATAGCACTAAAGGTTGAACTTTCTTACACGCTCAACATGTTGCCTTCAATTACTGTCGCTGCGACAACCAGAGCTCCTTTCTTTCCTCCAAACTCCACATGAACTCTCAATATTGTTGCTTTTATTTACATTTGCTGGACACAGTGATTCAATTGCAAAAAATAGGAAAAGGCTTGTTTGCTTGTCTGTCTAACTGGGGTTTTTGGTTGACCTGGAATTTATAGAGACGAGGAGGGTCGGAAAGTTTTGAAGAAAGTCAATGGCCGGTCAGCGTCTGAGCAACACGTTGTCCTATGAATTTAGTAGGGACAGCATTCTTGAACAACTAATACGGTGTCGTGGGAGGGACTTGTTGGGTTCACAGCTTCCATGTGATAATAAAACAAGGTTTTCATTAATGCATGTGACAAACTACAATATTATTTTAGCTAGAATACAAACATATTAGTCAAACATGCAGCCTAAGTTAATTGTAAGAACTCAAATAGCATTTAATTTTTTCATAAGAAATTAGTAGCATTTAATTTTGAAATCTTAACAATATTTTTTAGGATAAGATAAGTAAAAATCAATTATTAGTCAAAATCATAAAAATATTAATTATATTTTTAAAATATTAATTTATTATGAAAATAATTTATCACTAACTCTCTCATTAAAATGGCTTGATTACAATGTCATTATCTTGCTCTACTACCTTCCTTAGCTCTTTCCTTATCTTCACCAATTCCACTGTTACCACAAACTATATATGCAACCAGTTTAACATGGTGTCTAGTAAATGACAATAAATTGGGTAGGTTAGATCTATCATTGACCCAGTCCCCCAAGGTCGCGGCTTGAGTTTAGTCTAAAGTTTGATCATGCTCGACTCATACAGCTCAAAATAAAGTCTAATCGTGTTTTCAATGATCTAAAACTTGCCCAAAATCTGAATCACTTAATTATAATTTGACCTAACTTGACTCGAATCAAAAGCTTTCTTATATAGATCATCCTCTCAATTACTAATTACCTACCATACATGTTATTTAATTGGCTTTGCTTAAATGCATCTTTGAAATTTAACAACACCCGCAATGCAAACCACCTTATACACAGACAATTGTCCAACTAAACAAAACTCAATTAACTGACAAACACTAGAGAAGATAAATAGCCAAAACATCATTTCAAAAACAAAATTCAGTAAGGAGAGTTAAGAGTGGTGGCTAATAGCATAGAGAAAAAAGCAAGTAGTAGAAGCAAAAAATCGACAAGGAGAGTAAGAGAATTATATTGGTTGGGGGTATATAAAATAAAAAGAAGCCATTAAAACTCTGGGGTTTTATGGGACAAGCTGGGTTGTGAAGCCCGAATTTGATCCAAAATTTGACTTATTAAAAAGTCTAAATTTAACTCAAAGTTTGATCAATTTGGGTCAAGTTCATTGATTACGACTCAAGTCAGATCAGGCTTAGACCACTTTCATTAATAATCCAAATCCAGACCTAAAAATAATCCAAACTTTACACATATACTAACTACCAGCTAGTCCACCATAAAATCTTCTCATCTATTAAAATGGGAAAGGCTGTTCTAATTTTCTTATTCACAAAACCCAAATTTATATACAACTTAGTTGCAACGATAAAAGCTAAATCTAAGCCTGAAATTGTGCTATGTACATGGAAAGTCAAATATAATATATACAACAAAAGATATGCAAGATTTGTAGAGCTACCTTTACAGCTAATACTCCCCCTCAAGCTGGAGCATGTAGATTTAAAATGCCTAGCTTGTGTTGTAATTTGGAAAACTGATCTTTGCTTAAGGATTTAGTGAGAATATCGGCAACTTGATCATGAGTTGAGATAGGATGAAGATGAATGACCCCTTGTTGAAGTTTCTCTCGAATGATGTGCCAATCTATTTCAATATGTTTTGTCTGTTCATGGAAGACGGGGTTGGCAGCGATGTGCCGAGTAGCTTGGTTATCATAGTAAAGAATAGTACGAGTAAGGGAAGTAAGACCAAGATCTTGAAGCAATGTGTTAAGCCATACAATTTCTCGAGTGGTAATAGCCATAGATTGATATTCAGCTTAAGTAGATAAGTGAGAAACAGTGGACTGCTATTTACTATTTAAACAATATGTAACCAACAATAATTAAAAAATCTAACTAAATAATAATTCACAAAAAATAACATGAATTAAAAATGTTGTTAATAATTATAATTAAATTTGAAAAATAAAATAAAATAAGTCACTAAAATTTTTTAGCTACAAAAACAAAATCGTCACTAAAACTTTTTACCTAGGCTTTCAGAATGTCTCTAATAATATTTAGCTACGTTTTAATTTTCGTAGCTAAAAACATTCTGCTATAAAAAAACATTAGTAAAAAGTTTTACCTACGACTATGTTAACGAAGCTAATTAGCTTTACCCAACAAGTTTAGATGGCACAATATGTTATTTGCGACTATTTCTTTATCGTCGCATAATGTTATTACTGACGAATATTTAATCGTATCAAAATATTATTTGCGACGATTATGTAAAGCGTCGCAGATAATATTTTGCTATCGGGCTTCAGCGACGATTTGTTCAACGAATTTTTTTGTCGCTAATGACTTTCAGCGACGATTTCGTTTCTTTTACCGACGTTGTGTTTTGTCGCAAAAAGCCATCTCTATTGTAGTGTTCATTCACTAATTGGTCTAAAAGATTTTCTAAGCCCAAATTTTAATATATAATTAATCATTTAAAAAATAAGCAAGGTTGTAACAAAATTAGAAAAAATAAATTCAATACAAATCAATTATGGAAAAATACAATTAAAAAAACAATGACCTAAAAAACTGCGAAAAATAAATTGAAAATGATTATTAAATTACCAACCTTGTCAAATTTACCAAAAATTACTTAGAAAGGGAAGACTCTAAATTTAGAATTAATAACATGATATTTAATTTAAGAAATATGTTAAGGAAACAAAACTGAAACAAATAAGCTTGAAAATGTTTTTAAAAACCAGATATTTTCTTAATTATTTTTCTAAAAGAAATAAATCAAAATAGAACAAAATGCATGGGATAAAATTAAGTGTCTACACCCATTCCTCACGCTTAGAATATACCATCTGAACATGGTCTCCATAATTATGCACTAGTACATATACTTATAAAGATCAAGATTGGGTGACATCTTTTTAATATGTCAAGCAACTAAGAAGATGATAATCAAATATTATGCATGAGGATGTAATTGAGAAGGGGACAAGCTTGCAAAGTTTAAATCAAGCATTATGGTTAGGTGAAACGGGAGTCTAAGATTAAAGGCATCTAATACATCCCCACCTTCCCTAGCTTAGGATCACACATCTTTTCTTCATCCTAAAGGTGTCTTAAGTTTATTAGATAGAATAATCAAGTGCTTGAGACTGAAACCTACTTGAAATTCTCTCTGTTCCCAACTCTCAAAAGTTTCCATCTCACCGTCATTTGCTGCAAGTTGCGATGAGCGCGAC
>JAOQMM010000173.1:21535597-21554164 GCA_027563515.1 Erythroxylum platyclados
GAACCAAATCTTTCGTCGAATGATGAGAAAGTATAGTTTGGACAACTAGTTTTATAGGGATGATAGTTAAAGGTCGAACAAAAGATGCTTGAGAGCGATTCTGCAACAAAATTTTATTACTAATTCTACCTGTTTTCCATGTTTATAAACCATGCTGGAATCTGAAAATTTTTAAGAAGTAGAGACCATGTTCTTGAATATTGTATATTAATATTCTTAACCACCTGTCCTCTATGTATAATTCCCACCATTAAGCTATCTTCAGCTTTACGTGTGTTCGTCTTTCTAAGAGATGGATTTTATTTTTATAGATTCTAATTGCTAAATGACAATGAACAAAATGTCTTATTCATCTGAATTAATTCCTACAAATTTTATAGCCTCTCTTACAATCAGAACTATAAAAGCTCTGATGTCGTAAATGGCAAAGCTTTCAGAAGTTTTCAAAGCTCAAACAATCATTCTGACAGTGGCATGGACGAAGAGACTTTGGTAGGAGAAAATCAACAAGATCAGATGGTGTCAAATGGCAAATGGAAGGTATGATTTCTTCCTTCAAAACATTATTGGAAGCTATGATTTCTTGGTTTCATGGTTTTGATGAATTTAGGAGTTTTATTTACACCCATCTTCTTAGATTTTTAGTTCTTCAAGTAACAAGATAGGTGTAATTCATATTACTTTGTCCTTACAGTTTGTTAAACTTATTCATTGATTACTTGTTTGATCCAATGAACTACAAAGCTCTCAGATGAAAATAAATGAATTGCTATGTCTTAAGATAATAAATATTATATTATTAAGCAGAGACGAATATGGTGAGTTGTGAAGATGGTAATGTTTCATAAATTGAATGTTACTTAGTGAAGTTCTATGATTTTTGTTCGTTTGATAGTAAAGAAGCTGCTAAGGAATCGATTCTTTACAGCTATAAGCATGCGTTTTTTTGGATTTGCTATAAGCATATGTTCTTTTTGGTGAACTATAAACTCCGCTTGTTCAGCACAATCTATTACTTGTAGAAAGTTGCATTCATTTATCTGTTTATTGGTGTGTTCCTGCAAACTGTAATTAGAACTCAAATCTTTATTTGGATTTGTTATAAGCATGGGTTCTTTTTGGTGAACTATAAACTCCGCTTATTCAGCACAATCTATTACTTGTAGAAAGTTGCATTTATTTATCTGTTTATTGGTGTGTTCCTGCAAACTGTAATTAGAACTCAAATCTACTATTTGTATTTACTGCTTGTTATTTTCAAAAGCTTATTGCATTTAACTCCATTTATTACTCACAATTGCCCCACTCTCTCTTTTTCACCTTTAAAATGGAAAAGCTCAACACACTGTTACATAGAGAGGAGAACGTTACAACATACTGATATGTAAAAATCTCCCTAAACTTCACTGATACGCAAAATGAAGAACATCGATCAGATTCCTACCAGTGACATCATCTCTAGTAAGTTTATCCTCTCCCTTCCCCCCTTCTCACCCGCATATTTTTGTTGTGTTTAAAGGAATAAAAATGATTACAACACATCGCCTACTCCATCACCTATTAGTCGCCATCGTTAGTTGTTCCCTCTCTCTATCGCTTGTCATTCTCCTTCTTCTTCGCCTGTTAGCAGTTTTCATTAGGTAGCATGACTAATCTTATTTGGTATGTTGTATAAATAGAATGAATGGAGAGGGATGAATTGATGTAAGCTCGAGGATTGTGATTCTGGTAATGGCTATAGGAGATTGAAAGAAGAAATAAAAAGCAAAGAAGGAAAAAGCACTTATGTACTAAGTTTTAATAGTTTTATAATGTGTTATGCACTGCAATCATAACCATTGTGCAATCTGTATTATGCACTATGCATAGTAACCATGCATTGACATTTGGATTGGGTGTTTACTTAGTGATTAGAATAATAAATATTTAATTTTTGGTGCAGAATTTCATGTTGCTTCTCATTACTATGGTAACGGGTTCAAAAGATTTTTATAAAAATTCAACTAAAGAAGTAGTAGTATGATGATAAAAGAAGTAATCTTATTAGAAACATATACTTGACTATAGACGACATGATACCAACTCCTATCTCACATTCCTTGTTGCTTCCAACTAGAGGGTCAATAAAGGTGGGTCGGATAATTAGAAACTATTATAAGGGACAAGATGGGTACTTAAAACTTCTAAGTGCACATTAGGGGCTATTATGTATTACATGGCGCCCAAGTGAATTTTACTACAACCCCCTGTGATCTTGACAAGTTGTAGAAGCTTTAAGCTTTATTGGCAGGGACCAACTATAATTTGGGACTGAATATGGAACTTAATGTTGTTGACACAAGGAAAGGAAAATGTTTTAGGTACATGTGAGCTACAAGGTTTTGGTATCCTTTTGCCGTTACCCCATAACGCATAGGTTTCTTCATCGTGGACGACATTATCACCAACATCCATCATAAGTTACACACAATAATTGCGGCTTAGACGTAAATATGGACAATTGAAAAAGGAATTCACAAAGAATAATAACAAAGTTAAAATAAAAATTTAAAGTATCAACAAGGCTATTAAATTAAGGTTAAAATTGAATATTTTTAAAATATTATAATTTATTTTAAACGTTAAAACACGTTTGAGATTAAATTGAATTTTTACTAAAAACGATAATTAAGATTCAGATTAACCCTTTTACTTAATATAAAAATGTCAGTAAAGTTACAAAATAATTGCGAAATTTTTATGAGATTCTTCCTCTTAAAATCAAGTGATTCTCATTTATTTATAAAAATTTAAAAATGTTCCATAACATTAGTTTTAGTGATATATATTACCTTATAGCTGGTTATATAAAATTTTATTAAAATTTCCTTAATTTATAAAATCAATCATAAATTATAAATCTTTAATTAGATGAAACAATAAATAAAGATAAAAATTATTCCTAAAATAAAATTGTATCTCTTTTAGCGGCCTTATATATGTTGATATGATAATAAACAACAACACCTAGTAAAAATTCTACTGAGACGCGAGATCTAGGAAGGTTCAGTAGTACGCAACCTTACCCCTAACAAGTAGAAAGATTGTTTCCAAATGACTTTCATGAATGATGAAAGAAAAAAAAGAAAGGAAAAAAAGGAATTAAGATTAAAATTAAAATAAAATAAAAATAAATAAATAAGTGAAATAATATTAATAATAGGGAAAATGAAATCAAATAAAATAACTAATAGAAACAAATAATAGTAAAATTACAAAAAATAAAAATGATACTAATAATAATAGAAAATAAGAATAAGAATAAGAATCATGCTAACATTATTAATAATAAATAAAATAATTATAACAATATTACTGACAATATTAAAGATCCTAATAATAATAATTATAATAACAACACTACTACTACTACTACTACTACTACTGATAATAATAATAATAATAATACGTACTTACCATATAGGCTAACTACAATAGGCAAGAGTTAAAAAATATAGGAGAACTATCAAGATCTCTTTACGAGGGATCCTTAACTTGAATCCTAGTACGTCAAAGTTTTCTATTATGGGTCATGTCTTCGGTAAGTTCCAACATTGTCATATTATTTATTGTCACCTCCCTCTAATTCTTCTTAAAGCTTCCTACTTTTCTCTTACTATTTCTAAGTAAGATCCTCTCACATCTTCTCAATTGAACGTTCGAGTGTCCTCTCTTAATATGTCCAAATCACTTAATTCTTGACTCTCTTAATTTGTCCATAATATTCACTAACTTTAATTTATTCCTTGCCATTACATTCGATACCTTATCCTTTTTAGAAGGAACAAATAATGAGTTTGAGAAGCTTCCCATGTCATGGATAGGCTTAATATCTCATGTAAGGACTTGAAGAAAACAAGGTAATAATCAAGCCTGTTGACGTTGTGTTATTTGGTTTAATTTAATGAATATAGTTTATTGTTTGTTCATTTGACTATTGCAAGTTTCCTTACACTCGTTGCTCCATATTATCCATTATCCTCATGGTTGTCAATGTTTACGTAATAGCATTGTGATTCTTTTTATTGTTTTGTTAATCCATTTGAATTGCATGTAGGGTCAACAAGATGTCAGACTACGTAAATGATAAATTGGAATTTTATATCTTGACGTTTAAAAAATTAACAAAAATAGTTGAAAATAAAATTATGATTTTTTTAGTGAAAAGTACTATTTTCTAAAATAACAATTTTAATATGTAATTTCATTTATAAAACCCCCACACAGCCTGCGGCCAACGTCGTCCGAATCGCCACCTCCGCTACTGACAAGCCCCAAAGGCCGTCGTCGATATGAGGCACAACCCTTCACCCATGTCCAAGTCCACAAATCTCCAACTCCACGAAGAACCCGACCCGATAAACAGCAGACCCGCTGCCACAATGTTGTCGACCCGAAAGAAAGGAATCGGAACACGACCATGGCTAGTGCTGGACTCCACCGGCCAGTCCCAGATAGTGGAGGCCGGAAAGCACGCCGTCATGCGCCGGACGGGCTTGCCGGCTCGCGATCTTCGGATTCTGGACCCGCTTTTGTCATACCCGTCTACGGTTTTGGGTCGAGAGAAGGCCATTGTTATTAACTTGGAGCATATTAAGGCGATTATCACTGCCCAGGAGGTTCTTTTGTTGAATTCTAAGGACCCTGCTGTGGCTCCGTTTGTTGAGGAGTTGCAGAGGAGGATTTTATGTCATTATCAAGCTACCAAAGCTGAGGTGAGGTTCTTGTCGTGTTTAAAGTTCGTAACTTTTGTATTTGTGATGGTTGGATTATCGATTTTAGTTGTTTAGTGTATAGAGATTGAATTTTGATGTGGGTTCGTCTTTCTGTTTTTAAAGACTGAGTTTATTGTTAGATTGTATAGTTTAGTGTATTTTTAGTGCAGATTTTGTTGTATACTGAGTAATTAATTGAGAATCTGATAGTTTGTCTCAGCTTGATGAGTTCTATCAATATTTATTCCTACTTTACTATGTGTGTGGCAAACTGAAGAATGAAACTTCAAGTGGAAAAGGCCCATCATTGTGGGTATAGATTTTCAATTCTGTCTTTTGTACAGGAGGGTAACAGTCCTGATTCAAACTGGACAAACTTATATTATCCGGATGAGAGTCAGTCCAGAATCAGAAGTCCTAAAAGTGGTTCAGGTGGCTTTTCACAAGTCCAAAATTGTGATGATGGAGACAAGGCAATTGGAAAGCAGGCTCCTGAAAATCGAGATGGGTTTAAAGTTCTTCCATTTGAGTTTGTTGCTTTAGAAGCGTGTCTTGAGGCTGCTTGCAGCTGCCTAGAGAATGAGGTGGGTATCAATATTTAATATTTCACTTAGAAGATGCAGTAATGCCCTTTGTTGATTCGTTAATTAACTTCTTGACAATTTCTAAGCTTATTTCCCAATATTGCGTTTCTATGACATTTTCTTTCTCACTTATCTAACCAGGCTAAAACACTGGAGCAAGAGGCCCATCCTGCATTGGATAAACTGACTTCAAAAATCAGTACTCTCAACTTAGAACGTGTTCGACAGATTAAAAGCCGTTTGGTTGCAATAAGTGGCCGGGTTCAAAAGGTTGGGTGATTTTGACATGGTTTGATACACTTCTATTGTCATCTGGTCCAGTCAGCTGATACAAATTAAACCCTTGTGCTTGTTATTGCAACTCTATTTAACTACCTATGATTTAAGCACAGCTTACTGTTTGTGAGCTTGTTTATTGTTAGACTTAATTATTCATTCATCACTTTTCAGGTTAGAGATGAACTGGAGCACTTGCTAGATGACGACGAAGACATGGCTGAGATGTATCTGACTGAAAAGTTGACGCAGCAAAACCTTGAAGATTCTTCCACTTCCTCTTTGAATGAGAATGATAACATGAATGAAGAGGATCTTCAACCAGCCTTAGGTGACAGGTATCAACACTTCTAGATGCACTTCTCTCTTCTTTTTTTTTTTGTTATACCATCATATAATAGCAATCCCCTATTCTTTTGCAACAGGATTCCTGAAGACTCATTTGAAGCTCGTAGAGCTTCTACTAGCTATGAAGCTGATATTAACAATGTGGACAACCCACATGATCAGTTTAGTTTATCCAATGAACTTTTGGATGACAGCCATGGGACTCACACAAGTACCACTCGAAGTTTTGTAAGCAAGCACTTTAATGTAGAAGAGCTGGAAATGCTCTTGGAGGCATACTTTGTACAAATTGATGGGACATTGAACAAACTATCTACGGTAGGTATCATTTTTTTTTTAAATTTCTGTAATATAGGTACTAAATTTGCTTATCAATCCGAAGTTTGATCCTGACTCAGTTTCTATACTGATTTGCTTTTTATGTCGAGGAGCTTGTGACCCTAATTGGAGACTATGTCCATTGGTTTAAAGTTTTCTTGATGGAGCTTACTGCTTCTACGAGTATAAATATATTACCTTTACAAATGGAGTGTTTTAAGTACTATGTCTTCCTAAAGGCTAGCATAAGCTTGATTTAGGGCCAAATTTGTGACACAGAGAAAAAACATACGAATCTTTGATTATTACTTGCGATGATAGCATTTGTACCTTCTTGAAATTATGAGCCTGTTTGCTGATGTATTAACAATTTCTGCAGCAGTTTTATGTCAAATTCATCTGACTTTTATTCCAATAATTGCTTTGTATAATTCTACCTATTTACATAGTGATTGTTTGATATTAGTTTGAATCTTGTGTTTCAATCCTATTTAAGGCATTTATTGTTGCTCTTTTCTGTGGTTCCCTCTTAAAAGCTAAGGGAGTATGTAGATGACACGGAGGATTACATCAACATAATGTTGGATGACAAACAGAACCATCTCCTTCAAATGGGTGTCATGTTAACGACGGCGACTCTAGTGCTGAGCTGCTTTATTGTTGTTGCTGGTATTTTTGGCATGAATATCAAGATTGATATATTCAATGAATCTGTGGATACGGGGATGCCCAAGTTCTTATGGACTGTTGGTGGAAGTGCCACTGGGAGCATATTCCTTTATGTATTTGCTATAGCCTGGTGCAAGCGCAGGCGATTATTAGAGTAAATTGAGCTGTTCAATTTGTGTGTTATGAGAGGTGGCCATAAACTAAACTTATCTCTCCTAATAATAAACATCAGTGTCAGGATTTGTGGACTATACTTTTTAGAAGAAAAAGATAAATTTTCAGAAAATGCATGTACATATAATACTTACTTTTGAATATTTATGTATTTTGGTTCAGTATATGACAAATATACAGTTTGTTGATCCTACAACCTTCTCATTTCTCACCCATATCTTCGGCTTTGAGGATGATCATTGCTTCGCATATGGCATATGTCAGTTCTTCATTTGCTTTCCCGGACTACTGAAGTGAAAAAAACTAAGCTTGCCTTCTGTACATATGATAATAATTTGTAATAAGATAGATGGTTGAGAAGAGGCCTGTATTTTAAAAGATTAAACTTCGAAAATTTACCACCAAGCTTTGAGTTTGGCCCTTGCACCTATACACATGGTGTTGCAGTCTGACATTTATGCAGTAGCTAAGGAACAACCTGTACGAGATTATGGTGGCTATAGTTTCCTATTATGAAGCATTTATCATTGTAGTTGCATTGTTTAGTTAAATTACTCCTTGAACTTAGGTTATTATTTCTTTATTAGTCTATTTGAATAATATCTTATGTAATTTGAATTAGTCTTGCATTAAATACATTTTGTACTAGTGTTCTATTTCATCTTCTCTCTACTATGTTCTATTTCATCTTCTCTCTACTATCTTAATTCTTTTTGAATGTAACAAATGGTGCCAGAGTCAAGTTCACTTCTAGATGGCCATTGAAAACTTTGTTCAACCCCTAATCCCTTACTTTAATAGACACTACTACAATCACCGGTGTTTATCAAGTTTGTGAGAAGATTCTTAAGTTTATAAGTACTAAGTTTAATTTATATTGTTTTCTCTGTTGAAGAGTCACTTGACCTTGATGAACTCACTATTGATGAGGTGTAAAATTATTTACAAATACATGAGCAAAAAATCAGGAAGCAAAAGAAGGAGGATCAACTATTATAGACACAAATGTAGGCCTTACAAATCTCAACCATGCCTTATGCAAGTAGCAAAATTGTATGGAAAGAGAAAGGAGTAAGTAGGTTGAACGAAATCAAAGGAGATAGCCATGAAAAACTCAAAGAAAAAAGCAAAAAGACCAAGTTTAAGGCACATATTGAATTCTTTAGATTCCACATATTCGGTCACTACAAATATGAATCTAAAATAAATTCAAGAAAGGGTAAAAAATCAAATTATGTTGAACAAGAAGAATAGGAGGCAAATATCTCTTTACTTATGGTGTGTCATGATAAAGAGATAAGTGCCAAGAACATGTGATATCTTGACACTAGATGTAATAACCACATGTGTGGTGATAAAAAAGCATTTTATGAACTTGATGAGAGTTTCATCGACATACTAAATAACTTAATAATAGATATCAAAGTCAAAGGAAAGGTGAGAATTCACATTAAGTATGATCAAATAGAACAAATTACTAATGTCCTATATTTACCATACTTAAGGATCAACTTGCTCGTTATTGAAAAACTATAAAAGAAGGTTTACGAGATATTAATCAAGAATGGAGTATGTCGAGTGAAAGACACCAAGCTTGGTTTAATAGCTCAAGCTCGGATGACAACAACATGATATTTTCTATATATTTATAAAACATGAAACTGAACTATATATGGTAGTAAAACAAAAGGGGTTGACTTAGCTTTAACATTTTAAATGTAGGCACTATATTTTGGAGGGTTAATAAAGCTACGATAAAAGAGAATTGTAAAAAGTCTACAAAAGTTTGAAATGTCTACTGATGTATATGAAAATTGTGTCTTAAGTAAGAAACATCAAGATTCATTCCCAAAAATCTTGACTTGAAGAGCTCAACAAGTGTTAAGAGTTATTTCATACTAACATTCATGGCCCTGTTACCCTATATCTAATGAAGGTAAGGTTTATTTTATACTTTTGTTGATGATTATAGCTACAAGACAAGGATATATTTTTTATAATACAACTCAAAAGCTTTGGAAATATTTAAGAAGTTCACATTTTAGGTTGAGGAAAAAGTTGGAGGGAGTTACAATTCTCAAATAAGACAGAGATGGAGAATTTAACTCTCATGAATTCATAATATTTCATGAAAATTATGGGATTAAAAGGAGGTTGACAAAATCTTGTTCACCATAACACAATTTGGTGCTTATAAAAAAAAAACAGAACCACTTTAGATATACGGAGAAATATCTTGGAAATTTGTTCACCATAACAAAATGAAGCTTTTAAAAGAAAAAACAAAACCACTTTAGATATATAGAGAAATATCTTTTAAAAAATCAGACTGTCTAAAATATTTTGGCCAGAATCAACAATTTAGAGTTGTCATATGTTGAATAATTGTCCTTCAAATGCACTAAATAAAACAACATAAGAAATTTAGATCACTTACAAACTAGTAATGCATTATTTTAGGACTTTTGTTTATTTTGCTTATGCTTATGTACTAGGTATAGAAGAGGACAAAGCTTAAATATAAAGGGGAAGATTGTATACTTTTGGGAGTCAGTGATGAGCCTAAGGCATAAAAGTTGTATGATACAATTACAACGAAGCTTGGACCAGTAAAGATAAGATTTTTACTGAAAATTAGTTCTAGACATACAATTCAACAGAAGAAAACCATAAAATAATAGATGTAATTAATGCAAAAGATGTTGAAATATAGTAGGAAGAAAATAATACAGATTCAACATAATCTGGAACCATGTAGACATAACCAATGCAACAAGGAGTAGCAACGAGTTCCAAACCTTAACATACTAAAAGGAGGCCTACCTAGATTTAACATTATAAGGTCAACGGTCTTCTTAATGTTGAACAAATCTCATAATTTGCCTTATTTGTATACTTTGATCATGTTTCCTTTGAAAATGATATGTAAGAAGAAAACTTAAGGGAGACTATGTTAAAAGAATAAAGGCACTAGAAAAATGGCACATAGGAATTGGTTGATTTTTTAATAGAAGAGAAAGGTATTGACACCAAGTGGGTATTTAAGACCAAGGTCAACATAAATGGAGAAATGGATAAATTTAAGGTATGACTAGCTATGAAAGGATATAAGCAAGAATATGGAGTGGACTATATAGAAATTTTGCTCTAGTACCCAAATTAGGCATAATCACATTAGATATAGCTTTAGTTGCACATAATTCATAGCTTATCAACTAACTAGAAGTCAAGTCAACTTTTTTATATGTTGAGTTTTAAGAACAAGTATTTGTGGAACAATCCATTAGCTACATTAAGGATGGCAATGAGTAGAAAGTTTATAGGCTTAAGAAAGCACTTTAAGGACTAAAATATGCTTTTACAGCTTGATACAATTGAATTGATTCCTATTTTATTAGAAAAAAACTTTCTTATATGCCCTTATAAATATACCTTATATATGAACCGTGATGATAATAAAATGATTGTAGTATGTATTCATGTGGATGACATGCTAGTTATTAGGAATGATTCTAACTTCCTTGGAAACAGCTCTCTACTAGTTAGGGGTAAGGCTGTATATTACTAGAGTTTCCCAGACCTTGAGTGTCATAGAGATTTCTACTGGGTGTTATTGCTGATCCAAGGTTATTACACCATTTTCTTAGCATATAAGTGTCGCAAACTAATGATGGCATGTTTATATATCAAAAGAAAGACATATTAAAGGTTGTTGACAAATTTGAAATGGGGAATTGTAACCTAATCACCATATTAATAGAGGAAAATAGTAAATTAGTGAAAAATCTAGAAGTAGACCTTATGAACAACACTTTACATAAGAACATTATTAGCAACATGCTGTATATTTCATCCATTAAACCTGACATCATGTATGATATGAGTTTGGTGAGCAGATATATAGACAACTGAAGCGAAAAAAAAGCCTATTAAATGCAAAGAAGATTTTCAGATATTTAAAGAGCATTGCAAATTTTGGCTTGCATTATAAAAAGGAAAATCAATGCACACTCACATATTATGTTGATAGTGATATTATAGGAGTCTTAGATAATAGAAAAGGCACTTTTGACTATATTTTTACACTTAGTTCAGTTGTATTTTTGTGGAGTTCAAAGAAACAACATATTGTTACTTCTTTTATTAAATGAGAAGGATTCTTAAGGAAATAAAGTTTGAGCATAAAGAAGGAATTGATATGTTTTTTTTTTTACAAAATTTTAGCTATTAAATTATCCAAAAATCAAATTTTCATAACAAAAGAAAGCACATTCATATGAGATTTCACTTCTTATATGAATTAGTTGAATAAAGATCTACATAAATGAACTACTATAAAATGGAAGATCCAATTGCATATATGTTTACAAAACCCCTCAAGGTTGTAGCATTATACAAGCTAAGGAACATTATTAATGTGTGCAATAAACAAAAGTAATCATGAAGGGAGGGATATGCTCTTCTTTTAACTGAACCTATCTATTCAGTTTAAGGTGAAAATGTAGGGTCAAGACAAGGGAAGATAATTAATAGATTTAAAAATATTTAAGTCAACAATA
This sequence comes from Erythroxylum platyclados, assembly GCA_027563515.1. Classification (NCBI taxonomy): domain Eukaryota; kingdom Viridiplantae; phylum Streptophyta; class Magnoliopsida; order Malpighiales; family Erythroxylaceae; genus Erythroxylum; species Erythroxylum platyclados. The sequence goes on from JAOQMM010000173.1 coordinate 21,547,280, forward strand.
TAGTAGGTAATATTGAGGATTAAACTTGATTTGATCCAAATTAAACTAAAGAAACAAGAAACCCAATTTTTAGAAAGACTATCCTACCTAATTAATTCTCTAAGATTTTTTCATGAGTTTTCTAGAAATAGGCAAGGTGGAATTAGTTGTATGGTTAAGCAAATTATGTGGAGAATATCAAAAGAGATCAAGACATACTATAAACAAAATGTGTGGTGTAGGATGATTTAAATTTTCTACAAATAACCATGAGTTCATTTTGGTAAAGTATCAAGTTATAAGAAAAACAAATAGAGTTACTAGGAAAAAGAAGTTTCATGACTCAAGTGTGAAAAAGTTGTAATGAAAAGGTGAAATAAAAGTGTTTTTATTAATTTTATGCTGAGTTGAAGTGTAAAATCCTTGTTATAATCTTCTTTATTATTACATATTGGTATCAGAGTTAAATATGGCAATATAGTATACCAAATCAAAGAACTTGAAGGAAAGAACACAGTGATGAAAAATCATCCTGATTAGAGTTCATCATTGGAAGTTTGCTAGTTGAAATAGATTCAAATCACCTAGTTAAGTTGAGCTAGAAATGAGTTTAGTTGAGTTTAGCCATTGACTATTCCTCAAGTTAATTGACCAAGCCATTGACTTTTTAAATCTTTGACCAAAAAGTTGACTACGTTACTCCTAAGGTTTTTTAATGTTTTAATTCCATTCATGCAGCAAAAAATTTTAAAGCCTCACTCAATTTAAAGATATGGCTAATGGTGTAGCATCCTTCCAAGTTCAATACTTAAAAATGATAATTATGATAACTAGAGTTGAAAACAAAGGCTTCGTTAGGTGTACATGATATTTATGAAGTTGTAAAGGAAGGCTATAATGAGCTAGATAATGAGGGCCACTTTAATCATAAATAAAAAAAGATAACTTGAAAGATTTAAGAAAGAGAGACAAGAAAGCTCTTTATCTTATCTATCAATCATTAAATGTAATGGATTTAAGAAAGCCTCACATGCAACTTTTGTTAAAGAAGTATAGGAGATTCTTGAAACATCCTACAAATGAGAAGATAAAGTGAATAAATTGCTCTTTCAAATACTAATAAGTGAATTTGAATCTTTAAATATGAAGTATTTGTTTTTATTATTTCTCTAGAATTCTTGTTGTTACAAATTAACTAAGAAGACATGGTGAGAAGATATAAGATGTAAGGATTATGAAAAAGATACTCCACTTATTAGAATTTGAGCATATTGCTGTAGTAGTAGTAGAAGAAACCAAGATCTTGGAAGAAATAAAAATTGAGAAACTTCGTAGGTCACTACAAGCCTATGAAGAGAAACACAAGAGGAATTAAGGGATAACTGAACAACTCCTCAAGCTATAACTCAAAGAAAAGCGTGAAAATCAAAGTAGTCAAGGTAGAGGAAGAGGACAGAGACAAGGTGGAAGCCATAGTCGTGGACAAGGTTTCAATTATAATTATGAAAGAGGAGAGAGCTCATCAAAAGGTCAAGAAAGAGCCATTCCAAACACAAGAAACAACAAATCTCAAGCTGAATGCAACAAATGTCATTATTTTGGCCACTATGCTTCTAAATGTAATGATCAAAATAAAGTTAAAGAGATGATCAACATCATGGAGGAAAATATCAATAGGAAAGGAAATCTTTTTCTAATACAAAATGATAATAGTTGTAATCTAGAGAATATACGGTACCTTGATATTGGTGCAATCAATCATATGTATGGTAGAACAAGCATGTTATAATCAATCAATAAATGGTAAAATCTCATTCAAAAATACTTCTAAAGTAGTTGTGAAGGGGAAAGGCGACTTTCTTATCTGCTTGAAATATGGAAGCTATCAATTTATTTCAAATGTTCACTATATACCTAGCATGGAAGACAACATCTTGAGTTTAGGATAAATTTTAGAGAAAAGTTATGGTATTCACATAAAAATCATTATCTTTTTATAAGATATAATATTAATAATAACATCATCTAAGTCCTAATGTTGAAGAATAAAATGTTCCTACTCAACATATAGAATGATGTTGCAAAATGTGTAAAGTGTTGCTACAAGGATGCATTATAGCTGAGACATCTTTAATTTGGAAATCTTTATTTTAGGAGCTTGAAATTACTATCTAAGAAATAGATGGTTAAAGTACTACCTCACATTAATCATCCTGAGCAACTTAGTGGAGGATGCATAGGTGGAAAATAATTCGAAAATAGTTTTCCAAAGAAGCCAAAGTTAAAAGCCAAGAAACCATTAGAGCCCATAGATGCAAATGCTTGTGGACCAATCATATTGAGTTCTATAGGTGAAAGAAATTACTTTCTTCTTTTTATAGATGATATTTTAAGAAAAACATAGGGGTACTTCTTGAAAAAAGTTTTGGAAGCAAATTAAATGTTTTTGGAGCTTTTAAAAAGTTTAAAGCTATATTAGAGAAAAGGAGTGGACAATAAGTCAAAGCTATAATAACAGATCAAGGAGGAGAGTTCATTTCTAAGGAATTTCAAGAGTTCTCTGAAGCAAATGGAATTAGTCGACCCTTGGCAATCCCAAGATCCCCATAAAAAAATGGAGTTGCTAAAATAAAGAGTAAAACAATAATAGGCATAGCTTAAAGCATACTCAAAAGAAAGAAATTACCAAAGGAGTTACAGGTAGAAGTTGTTGCCTGCATGGTCTACTTGTCCAATTAGAGTTCAATAAGAAATGTATGGGGAAAGACATCATAAAAAGCATAGAGTGGAAGAAAACCAAACATCTCTCATATTAGAGTTTTTGGAAGCATCGCATATGTATATGCACTATTGAAACAAGAACTAAGCTCGATGATAAAAATGATTGGTTCATATTAGTTGTCTCTTATGCTAATTCAAATGACTACAAGTTATACAATAAAAATTATGGAAAAATTATAATAAGTTGAGATGCCATTTTTTGATGAAAAAGGAGAATAGGATTTTAGTTCTCAATGAAATAAATTCAATTTCTTTCTTTAAGAAGAGTACAAATTAACAAATCAACCAAAAGAACCTTAATAAAAGACTCAACCAACTTCATTAATATCAACCACTCATGATAATTCACTACCATCTTTTCTAAAAGAAAAAATGAAAAAATGCACAAGAAGCCTTAAAGATCTTTGTGAGGTGAAAGAAAAATTTGAAAATCTCTCTCTTTTTTGTCTCTTTGCTAATTACGAACCAATAAATTTCAAAGAAGTTGCACCAATCATCTCTCTAGTAACTCAAATTAAATGGAAATATCATCATTTCTCAATAGAGAGCTCAAGGAGGAAGTCTACATCAAGCAACCATTAGAATATGAAGTAGCGGGACATGAAAACAAAGTCTTAAAGCTAAAAAAGGCTCTCTATAGATTAAAACATGCACATAGAGCATGAGATAGTCGAATTACAAAGTAATTTCAAAAGGATGGCTTTATCAAATGTCATTATGAGCATGCTCTCTATATCAAAATCAAAGAAGGAGATATTCTAATTTTATACTTGTACATGGATAATATTATCTTTACTAGAAGCAATCCAAGTTTGTTTGATGAGTTCAAGAAAGTAATGGTTAAAGAATTCGAGATGAAAAATATAAGTTTCATAGCATAATACCTTGGAACTAAAGTTAAGCAACAAGAAGAAGAAATTTTCATCTCATAAAAGGGCTTAACAAAAGAAATTCTAAACAATTTTAATATGGATAATTGCAAGCTAATAAACGCACCAATAGAAGTTAGAGTCGAAAATTTCAAGCATGAAGAAGGTGAAAGCATAGATCCAACATTTTTTTAAAAGTCTTGTAAGAAATTTATGTTATCTTATTTGTAGGAGGTCTAAAATTCTTTACGCAGTTGGATTGGTCCATCATTATATGGAATCTTTAATAACAACACGCTTTAAAGTTTCAAAGATAATTCTTTTCTACTTAAAAAGTACACTTAATTTTGATTTGTTCTACACATGTTCAAATGATTAATTTGTTATATACAATTGATTAATGGTGGTTGGGGTGGAGACTCAGATGATAAAAGAAGTACTAGTAGGTTTGTGTTTATTATAGGAGATACGACTTTTACATAAATTTCAAAGAAGTAACCTATTATTACTTTGTCTACATGTGAAGTAGAAGTAGAATATGTAGCAACTATCTCATATATTTGTCATCTAGTTTGGTTAAGAAATTTATTCAAAGAGCTTATTTTGATATAAGAAAAGTCGTCAGAGATTTATGTTGACAATAAATTAGCAATAGCTCTAACAAAAAAAAATTCAGTATTTCATGATCAAATCAAGCATATTGATATGTATCAATATGCTTGATTTGATAAGAGAGTGCATTACAAAAAGATGCAAAATTGGAGTTTATAAAGTCCCATAAACAGTTATAGATATTTTTACTAGATCACTAAAATTTCAAGATTTTGCAAGGAGAATAAGTATCCTTGATGTTATAAATCAAGTGTAAAGGGAGGGGAATGTCAAAGACTAAATTTCTTTTTGGTCTAAAACAAAGTAAAAAAAATTGAGACTAAATTTCATTTTAGTCTAAAACAAAGTAAAAAAAATAAGAAGCTCAATTTATAGAAAAACTATCTTACCTAATTAATTCTCTAAGTTTTTTCATGAACCTTTTTATAAATAGGCAAAGTGACGATAATATAAAATTATGCTTGTTAAATGTACATTTGGAATATCAAACAGAAAAATTATTACAATTTAACTAATTTATTCCTCAAATTTAGGTCTCTTTCTCTTTGTTAGTCTATTTAAATAATACCTTATGTAATTTAAATTAGTTTTAAATTTTTATACAAATATTTACAATAATAAGAAGCTCATTTCAATTAAATACATTTTGTTCTCGGGTTATATTTCATCTTCTCTTTATCATCCTAGTCCCTTTTAAATATAATAGTTTTGGGGATAGGCATAGTTTTTTTTTCATTTGACATTTTATTTCTTTCATTACATTTTAACATCTTGAAAATTTTTCCCAATTTAGTTACTTATTGTATGTAACCTCTATGAAAGAGAAAATGTTAATCTTTAATATTCTATAAGAATGTATTGCAACTTCTTGTGAGAAGTCTTAGAGAAAAAAAAGTCAGATCAACTTCTTCCTAATATTTAGGTGATTTGGTAATGGCTTTTCTTTTTCAATGAAGTTTGTCTTACATAGCATAATGCATCTTTCTTCTTATTATGGAGGCAATTCTTCACCTTTGGGAGATTTAAACTATGTTTACTGACTATGCTACATGATGTTTATAATACAAATTATATGCCAATTTTATTTTATATAATTTGTCCGAATTTTAGACATATTTCTTCACTTACAAACCTAATCTTATTGATATAGTCAATCTTCTTATAAAGGAATGAAGCCTTTTTATAAGAAAGAACTATCAAATTAGGGATATATTCTTTTAATTATCAAACTAAATATTAATTTTAAGAAAATAACTTATAATATGGTGTTACTGTCAACTTTGCACCTAAATTAAATTATAAATTTCTGCAGAAAAAATAAACGTATTATAAGAGAGTAAGGATCATTCCTATGAGGAATTCTAATTCGTTAACCATTACATGAGAAATATTTAATGAAATGGGAGTTGCAATGATACGAAATTTTGTGATAAACAAAATAAATTAAACTCTACAATAATAAAAGGAGAATTATTAGTGAAACAAACCCTAGTTTATGGTCACTTCCACTATTAGAACTATGATTGATCATTAATACAAAAAAATTATTTCATTAATTAGATAATTGATGTGGTAGTAAATACATGTCTTTCCTTATGATTAGCTAAAAAAAAGCATAATTCAATAAACTTTTATTTTTTAACAACCTTAGATATGATCTAAAATTTAAATTAACAATAGCTTTAAGAAAAAAAGAGCAACAAAGCAAGATAACACAATATATAGTTGCATTTAATCTAGATGAATGTTTTTCCTAAACGTTAATAATTTCTAATACAGCAAATTAAAAAATCCTAGTTGCTTCAAAGATTGAAGGAATTGAACTTTTATGTATGCAATATTTAATCTAACAATTAATTATTTCAATAAATAAACTAATCGGGCATATTGTAAATCAATTAAAACAATTATGAAAACAAAAACACAGAAGAACAATTCAATATATGAATAGGTAAACCTCTTCATATTAAAACTTAATTATCTCTCAGTCTACAAAGTTTCAAATGCTTCAATCTCTTCAACCAAGATAAAGAAAGTTAGTTAATAATGGTCATATAATGCCTACAAAAAAGAAGAAAAGAGAACTGTAAGAAGCTGAAAAATAGAGACAAAAAATTGGATGCCCTTCCTCCTTCACTAAGGTCCTATTATAACCACTTCACCCTTACACTTTTAATGATGTTGGAATTTTCTTGTTGTGATTCTTTGGCTCCAAGATATTATAACTCCACTAATTGTCATCCAAACTTGGTTGAGATAAGATTTAAACAAATTTTAAATGTTCTAATTGGACATTTGAAATTTGAAAGTTGAAATTTTCGGTGAATATATCAATGCCTAATTGTTAATTTTGTTTATGACTCTAGATGCATCTTATTTTGTGACTTTTTTATTTTTTTAACTTTAAATCTATCAAGAATCATCTTGGTATACAAAAAATAGTAATTTTTAAAATGGAATCAATAATTACACATAATATAAAGAAATTAAAGTTCAAAATGAATATCTTTGATGGTCTTGTCACAATATTGGCAATAGAAAATGTTTATTATAATACAGATTTTGTAGAAAATAAAGGACCTTTAACCAAGGAATCTTAGTCTTAAGTTGTTTTTTTACTTTACTCTTAACCTGATCATCATAA
>JAOQMM010000173.1:21625587-21636545 GCA_027563515.1 Erythroxylum platyclados
AAAACTTACGTTTAATAGTTTTTTAAATAACTTAATTGAAGGATAATTCTTAGTATTAATTGTTTCTAGAAAAAAACTATATGACATTAACAAAAAAAATTATTTTTATTTGAAAAACAGAAACTAAAAATAGAAAATGAAAACTAAAAATAACAACAGAAAAACTTACGTTTAATAGTTTTTTAAATAACTTAATTGAAGGATAATTCTTAGTATTAATTGTTTCTAGAAAAAAACATACCCATACCACATTTCAATTATTTTTTGAACCTAAGATTAAGTTTTAATAATTAATAAAAATTTTAAAGTATTTGTCGAAGCGTTAGGAGATGTTTGAAGTGCTAAGCCATTAATGTTGCTAATAACTAACACCATTGATGGCTCGTCAACAAGATGCTTGCTATTGCTAAAGCCATGGACAAGTGATGATAATCACCGCTAGCAATGCAATGACTATGCCTAAAAGAAGCAGCCAGTGGGAGGATAAAATGATAGTGATGGAGCTAACTCTGACAAGAGAGAGATGTGAAGATAGAAGGAGAAGTAGTTAGTGTAAGTTACAACTAGTTTACTCTTTAGACCGTCACTTGTTGATGATATTAAGAAAATAAGGTGGTGACGGCAGCTAAAGACCAAAAACCTAGATCTAGAAAAATTAAACAATGTGCAAAAGATACATGCTCGAAAATGAGTTGCATGTGTTGCATAGAGTGTACATGGCAATCAATTCCCAATGCTACATGTGCCAAACAGTCTCTCCCCTATAAATTTTAATTTTAAAAGCCCTTAAATTTCAATTAATTAGTGTTTCTTAATCATATTAAGATTAAATTCCTAATCAAAATCTAGAAAATAGTGCTTTGGATTGATTGGAAATTATTTTTAGAAAGGGTTATATTTTTATTAGGAATATTTATGGAATTTAATTTGGTTTTTAAGAATTGAATTATTAAAAAAATAGTTATTAAATCAATTATTAGAATCAAGCAAAATTTAAAAAGATTATCTTTTATAATTAGATCATGTTAGATATAATTACTATAATGAGATTATATTAATTATGATGAGACCTAAATTTTCAAATTTTGAATCCTTTAATTTTATTAATAACTCATAGAGAGAGTAATTATTTCCTTCCATTATATATTTAACTAGAGTTTTGATTATGATACAGTTTGTTGAGTAAACTCCAATGCCCTTTAACCTAAATAGATTTCATCTTAAATTGATGGATCCTACTTAACTAAATTTGAGTGATTTAAATGAAACCTTATGATTGTATGAATTTAGAGGCAAAGTTAGGAATAACATATAAGATATATTTTTGCAAAGAGTTGTCACTTAACATATCTAAGAGTCATATGAGATTTGATTGATAAGAATGTTATCTACCTAGTTTAAGTTTAGTTAGGTTGTTGAGTAAATTCAAGATCAATTAAGTTTGATTAGGATCCTAGCCTAGTAGAGAGATTAAAGAAAATTTTCTAGAATAATAGTGAGGGTTATTTCTTTGAATAACATAGTGATTGAATAAAATAGTGACAGTAACAAAATATTTTATTAAAGTCCTTATTTTATTTTATTTTTGGCTTAAATTGATACTCTTTTATGTCCTAAGTTGTTAGATAAAATGAGTAGTAATTTGTCTTGAGAAGCATCATGAATTCTAACAAGCTTATGGGACCTAATTTCTTAGACTAGTTTCACAACTTGATAATGATTTTCAAGCAAGAAAAGAAGTTGTATGTTTTTAATATTGCAATTCCATTAGAGCCCAATACAAATGTAACTGATGAAGTCTGAGAGTAATATAAACTTCATATTAATGATGTTGAATAAGTTATATATGCGATGTTAGCTAGTATATCTCCTAAGCTTCAAAGAAGATATAAGAACTTAAATGCTCATACTATTATACTACATCTCAAGGAGTTGCTCGATGCATAAATGGAGTGGAGAGGTATAAGACTTCCAAAGCATTATATTAATGAAATACTGCAAAAGTGTGCCTTAAGAAGGATCATAGTTATGATCTTATTTTATATTCTTCTAGAAGAAAAAAAAGGGGTTCTAAGAACAATATAAACCAAAATAGAAATATTATGCTAAATTAACAGAGCCAACTAATTATGTTAAGAAAGACAATGATAAGGGTGCATTTTTTTATAATGGAGTAAATGGACATCTAAAGAGAGATACCGAAAATTTATCTTTCTAGCTAATGGATAAGATTCTTGAAGCTCCTTCATCCTTAAGCATGTTTATGATTGAGATCAATCTTTCTATCAATCTTAGGTGTTAGACACTGATTGTGATTCTTACGTTAGTAATAACGTGCAATTGTTAATAAGGAGCAGATTATTAAGGAAACACAAAGTGGACCTATGGGTTAGCAATAGATCAAGGGTTACTACATTAGTTATAAGAACTTGTAATTTAACTTTGCCTTCTTGCCTTGTACAAAAAATAAATAATTGTTGTTATATTTAAATTATTATAAGAAACACTGTTTACATTTCTTATTTAGATATGAATGAATTTATCTTTATTATTAAGAATAAAATTTGGTTTTTGTATAAAGCTGATCTTTATTATAGATTTGGATTACTTACAAATGGCTTATATGAATAAGATCTAGAAAAGCCATTCTTAACATAAATAGAAGAAAAGAAAATAATCAAAATCCATTTTTATGCGTTGTAGGTTAGGTCATGTTAATGAAACTAGAATCAAAGTTGTATAAAGAAGGATATTTAGATCCTTTTGGTTAAATAAATTGTATGAAAGTTATGAATTTTATTTACTAGTTAAGAAGACCAAAGTACCCTTTAGTGGAAAAGGAGAATATGCCAGTGAGTTACTAAAGTTTATACTTCCATATGTATGTGGTCCTTTATCTACTCATATTAGAGGTGGATACTCATATTTCATTAGATTCACATATAAACATTTTAGATATGGTTATATATATTTAATGAAATAGAAGACTTAATCATTTGAAATGTTCAAATAATTTAAACTTAAGTTTAAGAAATAAATTGATAAAAAATATTAAGGAACTTAGATCTAATCGAATTAGTGATTACTTAGACTATGAGTTTATTGGTTACTTAAAAAGGAAATGGATTCTCTTATATTGAACTCCACTTGGAATTTTTCAAAGAAATGGAGTGTTTATGAGGAGTAATCATACCATATTAGATTTGAGTTATGAAAACCTTTATATTTCCTTTTAGGGTTATACCCTTAAAGCTGTTGTTCATCTTATAAGTAAAGTTTCATCCAGTTCAATTGATAAGGATCAATATAATATATAGACTGATACCAGAACAAAGTTTTCATTTCTAAAAAATTAGGTTTATGATGCTTATTTGAAGCATGGAATATCTGATAAGCTTCAAACTAAATCAGATAAGTGCAAATTTATTACCATCCTTTAAAGTAAAAGTTATTTGTCTCAAGACATACTACATTTATATAAAGATAATTCATTACGAAGAAAAGTTATAGGAATGAAGTAGAACTTAGAGAAATTCAAAAAACATAGATGCATCAAGTAGAATAAGAACATCAAGTTGATATACATGATGCATAAACAATGGTTTAAGAAAACATAGTTCATGACACATAGGTAAGATACGTCATCCCAACTAGATTTGATATACATATTGAAAAGTAAAAATTGATGTATTTCTTATGGACGATGTGCCTACTAGTTTTAAGGAAGCAATATCTAACATTGATTCTTTAAAATGATATGAAGCCATGAAAACTAAAATAGAACCTATTTATATTAACTGAGTATGGATTTTTGTGGACGAACATAAATGGCAATGTATATATGTAAAAAGGAATGTTAGAGGCTAAATGTTATAGGAAAAAAAAATAAAGATCTGATCTTGATGAAAACATTTTACAGTAGCAATGCTTAAGTCTATAGAGATCTTATTAAGTACAATTGCATGATTATAAAATTTGGAAAGTAGTTATGAAGACAACATTTCTTAATAGAAATTTGCTTAAGGACATGTATATGACACAATCTAAACTTTCTAAATTCAAGATGTTTTTTAATTAATTATGAAAGCTACAAAATTCCATTTATAAATTTAAGCAAGATTTACGTATTTGGAACATCCATTTATATAAGACAACTAAAGAATTTCATTTTATCAAAACTATGGATGAGTTTTGTATTTATAAGAAGTTTACTGGGAATGTAGTCGTCTTTCTAATGATATATGTGGATAACATATTGTTGATTGGACATATCATATTGATGTCTTAATTTGTAAAAATTTGATTGTCCTAGAAATTATACATAAAGGATATAGTAAAAGTAGCATATATTATGGGAATAAATATCTATAAAAATACATAAAAAAGGGTTGATTAGTTTATTATTTTAGTCTATGTACATAGACAAATTGCTAAAGAGGTTTATTTTGGAGAATTCCAAGAGAGGATTCTTACCTATATCCCATATGATTTCTCTATTGAAGACTATGTGTCTAAAGACATAAGAAGAGAGCTATAAAAATGGATTATGGTCTATATGCTTTGGATTTTAGATCAATCATGTATGTGATGCTATATATATGACCAGATGTTTCTTATGCTTTGAGTATAACAAGTATATTTTAAGTCAATTTTAGTGATGGTCATTTAGAATTGTGAAAAAAATCTTAAATTACTTTAAAAGAACTAAAGACATTTTCTTAGGTTATAGAGGAGCTAAACTAAGAGGTTAAGGGTATTTAAATGTATTTTTTTTTGCTTTGAGGATGTTGCCTATACAGTTCTTTTTATATTTGGGGAGATGATTAAGTAAACCATCCTTATATTAGACTTAAGGTTGCAATTTGTCCTAAAGCATATAGCCTTTTTCTTGTTATGTAATGTTCCATCCTTAAGGGGCTTTTATAATACAATTTAAATTTATACCAAATTAAACTCTAAGTCTCCATATATTTTAAGCACAATTTTAATTGAGCATATTTGAGAGGTTATTTTATTTAGTATGAATAAGAAACTATCTAATTTTTGTATATTATTATTTAATTTAATATCTTCAATATTTTTGTCATTCAAACTTCATTCTTCAAGCTAGGATTGTATATGTTGGAGGAAATTTTAAATTGTTTTATTATCTTCTTTTAGTTTTTGTTTAAGATTAGTTAACTCTTATTTATTGTAGTTATTTCTTGGTGAAGTTTATAAAGGTTTATTTGGAGAATTTTTTATTTCTTGAAATTATATAATATATTTGTTAGATTGTAGAAGGAAGATAAGGAGGCTTGTGTACTTTGCGTAATTTTTTCAAAGGATTTTTGTAGTTTGATAAGGTAAGCTTCTTGTAATTAAGGATCTTATATGTTACTTAAAATTTTCAAATTTTTTAAAAATCTTTTATTAACACATGTATATATTTTTGTTCTTTCTTCTTCTTTTTTAGGCATACATTTTTTTCTAAACTACTAATCTTTTCTAATAGTAAGGATTCATTTTTAAATTCATTATTGTAGAATTCTTGTGAGTTTTTTAATTAGATATCGTTAAAGCTTTTATTTTGTAAAATATTTCATAATATAAATCTAATTTTGAATTTTTGTTAATACTACAATATTTAACTCTATGACCCTTTTTCATATTTATTCCAAGTTATCTTCTTATAGTTGGAAGAAGGTGAAAATTTATAACTTTTGCTTTGTTTATAATTTTGATTTTGTCTATATATTCTTAAAAGGTTTTCTTGTTTTCACATGTGAGGATTATTCTTATTTTAGTTACTATGTTTTTTGATGTTTTACTACACTTTCTACATGTTTTTATTATCATAAGAAATATCAAAATTTTAACAAAAAGATCCTAATTATTTTTTAACCTGAGATCACTTTACAATATAATATTAAAATTATATATATTTATTTAGAATCTCTAAATAAAATAGAACATTATTTAAACTAATTTATGAATGTAAAATATTAAAGTTTTACATATTTAGTATCTCTAAATAAAAGCAAAACATTATTACAAACTAATTTATACTTGCATATGTGTTAGACGTACAAAGTATAACTACATAAATAAGAGTTTGTACATACATGTCTACACATATTTACTTGGACCTATATATAGTATTCATTGTGCATATATTTATAAATTTAATAATTCATTCCAAAGTTATATTGATTTTTTAAAAGTTAAATATCATTAATGTTGGAAGATCTACATATAAAATAACTCCAAAACCATTACAAGATAATCAAGTAATTAAGTAGGCCCATTATCAACATCACAAATACAACGTGGATAGTCCTTACACATGGCAATAGCTTAAACCCGTATTCCAAAATCTCCATTTGCATGTTTCGGATGCAAGGAGATCTAGTCCTAGTTTTGTTGCAAAGAGTGACCAAGGTGATAAATTTACCAATTCCACTAATACAAGTTCGATTTTATTAAGGTTGGTGAGTTAGAGTTGGAGTAGATTTCTATAAGTTCACGCACACCTGCTCATATGTGTTCAGTCCCTTCATGATATGTATATGAATTGTCTTTATTAATCCTGTAGTTCATAAATTAATTCAGTTCAGTCTCTAGTAACTATAAGTGGTAGGATCAAGTTGCATATGCCAATTATAAGCTATTGCCTTGGATTATATAAATGTGATGAGATGTTGCAAACAATTTAATATATTTATAGTGCTTGAACCAAATAGTTTTAGGTTCCTTTCCTTCTATATTTAATAAATAATTGCTCTGAATGTTGACTTGAACATGGTATAGTCATATTTAGATTTGAACCAAGTAGGACTAATCCATTCTAAGACTTGGATTAGGTGAGAATAAGGGTAAGAAGTTCTGAACATGTTAAGAATATTCCTTTATATGTAGTTAGAGTAATCACAAAAAAATAAAAAATAATAAGTGGCTCAAAGTTTCAAGATGCACACCACATAGTAGGTAATCTAAGATAGGAATGAAAAATTTAATGGTTTTCCTTTGTTCAATCCTATATTAAGTTACCAGCTATAAGATAAACGAATGAGATAGGGAGATTGTAAGTTCTTATATCAGCTTATAGTGAGGCATTAGAGGGGAATCGCCAACCAATAAGTTCTTACAGGAATGATTTATGAAGCAAGATGATTTTTCTAGTGACCATATGACGGAGTCTTGAACATTAGGATTATGATTAATTGTAGAAATAAGATTGATGAACTCTTGCTTACCACTAACTGAGCAGTAAGGCCATAACCAATCATCATTTTTTATAAGAGCCTAGACTTTAGTGTTAAAAGGGATAGAGTTCCTAAAAGTTTATAAACTTGACAATTCGAGTAAAGGTCTACTGGGATGCCAAGATTCAAACTCAAAAAAAGGTTATACTTCCATCTCTATTCAGATGCTTAATATGGGGATGAACTAATTCTCTTAGTTTCAGAATTTGATTAAAACCCTATGAATTACCAAGATTGAGCTTATAGTTCCATATACATGTTCCCCTTGAGTAGATGTAAATGTGACCATTTCACCCATAAACTCTCATTATTAGAGCATAGTTTCCAAAGCCTCTTCATTAATATACTTTACTTATAGTGTGTATGGAAGTAATTCTCAGGCTACCAAACCTCTTAGGCTGATAAACCATTGACCATTTCACTTAAGGAATTTTGCGTTTATTATTAGTACCACTTTATAGAAAGTCCATCAAAACCTTATCTACATCTCTCACCACTGATTTGGGTAGTGCAAGATGAGACATTGTTCCACTAGCTTTGCAGTTTTCTATTGATGGAGTTTAGGAGGGGAAGGAAATCCCTGTTGGATTGCTTCCTTTCAACTATGGGTGATCTTAAATATTTAAGAGGAGAGGCTTGATGAGCTAGACTTTAAAGGAGAGAATATCTACAACTTGGGCATTATGCTTTCTTAGATAATGAAAGACGTTTTCTCAAGATTGAAAACTAGTCTTGACAACTCTTTGACTTCTTCCAAGGAAATTAAGAGCAATTGGATAACTACATAGCAATAGCAGGTCATTAGCAAAAGAAAGCTAAAATAGTTTTAGCTTGACACATCTGTAGCGATACCTTAAGGAACGTTCTTTACTAATTTTAATGGTAGTAAATCTATAGAAAACTCCCATGCATATCATAAAAAAATAGGGTGAAAGATAATCATCTTGTCTAATTCCTTTGGATGCTTTAAATAACTTAGTTTCATTAAAATAACATAGGATTAGTTTCATTAAAATAACACAGGATACTAAGGTAAGATAACTCCTAATCCATGAGATTAATTTTCAAGGTAAGCCTATGGCTTCCAAAGTTGATATGATAAAGCTCTAACTTATCGAATCAAATGCCTTCCAGAAGTTAATTTTGAGGGATAACTTCTTGTAAACACTTTGTTACTATAAGATTTAAATAATTCTTGCAAGATCGAGATGTTGTCGCCTATGTTTCTTTCAGTGAAATAGGCACATTGACTTGGATTAATTAATAATGGCAGAATAGTTTTCAATCCGCTAGCCAAAATTTTAGCAATTTTCTTATTGACTACATTATAACAAGCAATGATTTTATAGTTATATATGGATGAGGGGTTAGATGTTTTAGGGATACAAAGGTATGTTTTATTTACCTCTTGGAGTAGCTTTCTTGATTTGAAAAAAATCTTTGACAACCTTAATCACCATGTCTGTAGTGTGATTCCAAGTAGCCTGAAAGAATATGACATTAAAGCCATCTAGTCCAGAGGCCTTGTTTGGGGGAAAGAAGAAGAGAGTTATCTTGACTTCCTTAGAGGTAACCTCCTTTGTAAGATCTTCACAAGCTTCAAGTTGTATAGGAGTTCTTAGGGCCTCTTTGAGTTCCTCAAGTAATGATCGAGTGTTGTGGTGAGAAGCTAGTAAGTTGAAGAAGTGATCAAAAGTAAGTTGCTTTAGATTGCCTTGACTAGAGATAAGGACTCCTTCCGGACTAGTGAGAGCAATAATTTTATTTTGATTTCTTATAGTTTATATTTTCCTTTAAAAGTACTTAAAGTTGCTATCCCTTTCCCTTAGACAATTGGTTCTAGATTTATGTCTGAGTTGAGAATTGTAGGCCTCTAAAGCTAATGTAAAGTTCCTTAGTTTAATATGCTCTTGAGCCCTAAGGGAAGGATCCAATGGATTAAAAGCTAACTGGTCTTGGTATGTGCTTAGGTCTTTTAATGCCCTCTCTCTGAACCAATACATTGGATCCCTATCAATCTCTTGTAACTTCTTTAATTTATCTTAAAATCTTTAAGCTTGGACATACAAACATAAGCATATGTTCTAGTGAAGTGAACATTAGTCCATTGCAAAGCGCTGAGTTGAAATTTGGATGCTTAATTAAAGAATTGTAAAACTTGAAGCGAGATTTCTTCTTTTCTTATGAGGGGGCATAATGAATGAGCATAGGAGAGTGATTAAAAGTTAAATAGTTTCAAAAATTAATAGGGCTAAGTGAGTTAACCATAATGAGTTTACCATGCACCTATCATTCTTTTCTATGAAATCATTCTCCTTACTATCTATTTGACCAAATATAAAATTTTCTTGGGGAATTCAGATAAGTTAGTTTTAGATTCTTGCTAAGTCGAGTCAACATTTCCAAGCTAGGATTGAGATTCATTCTATTCCTTTGAGCTTCATTAGAGTTCAGGATGTAATTGAAATCACTAGTGACTATCCAAGGGAAGGAGCCTATATTAGCCAAATGTCCAAGATCACTCCATAGTTGCTTCCTTTGGAAATTCATATTAGAAGTATAGATGATTGTTAGAAAAACAGGTGAATTGGTGTGCTTTATTAAGAGTTCATAATGAAGAAATAGATCAAAGCATTTCCAACTAAGTAAACTAAGTCTAGTAGGATCAAAAGAGATAATGATCCTCTTATTGTAATGTGCCTTATTATTACTGATAATAGGCCAAATTTTTCTAAAAACCAAAAGCTTTTATAAAGTCTATGGAACTTGATTTTTGTTTTAATAAATCCTAAAAACTGAGATTTATTTAAAGAGGTTAAATTTTTAATAGAAGATTGCTTAGTGGAGTAGTTAGAACTCCTAACATTCCATATCAAAAATTTCATTGAGGAAGGGGTAAGGTGAGCTTTTTCATTCTTGTTTTCTTACCAGAATTAGATTTTCCAGTATCAAGGTAAAGATCTAAAATATGATTGCCTTTATCAGCTTCCAAAATTGAGAGAACTAAAGTACTACCTGACCTTGTATCAATATGATCTAAATTGATTTGCTTTGTTGACTGGTATTTACTAAGAGGGTAATATTTGTCAAAAGAAGAAGGAGAAGCAGAGGCCATATTGGAGGATTTCTCAAGAGAACTTGAGGCCATTTTAAAGGATTTCTTAGGTAATGTAACCCTCTCAGGAATTGGAGGATTAAGTGCTAGGTCAGATGCCTCTTTTGAGGAGTCTAAGTTAATGTTCTTAGTTGTTTCCTTCTGTTTAGATCTCCAAGTCTGAACTAATCCTTTTTCTTTAGCTTCCATATGGAGATGACTGTAATATTATCTTATATAGTTGATTGTCTAGGTTAAGCCTCATGATTTTAGTGGATTCAGGTAACTCAACTTCCAGATTTACTTTCACACATACTCTTACATGTCCAATTTGTTAGAGGTTGGTCGTATTCTCATCCAAGCTAATAGGTCTGCCTAAGGTGTTTGCTAGATAGCTGACCCTTCACCTGATCAATACTATAAAGGAACACCATAAATAGTAACTCAAACAAGAATTGTTCTTAAGCTCTTCTTGTCTAGTTTGATACCAAGGTACCATTTGTTCAAAATAAGAGGTATATCATAAATATGCTAGGGACCAAGTGTAACACCCCAAAACATACCCTAATTGGAATTAGTAAAATTGAGAGTGGATTAATTGGTTTAATTGAGATTAATTG
>JAOQMM010000173.1:21645123-21657189 GCA_027563515.1 Erythroxylum platyclados
GGAACCTATAGAGGCTCTAGTTAAACTGTTCTACGGGGTCTAAACAAAATGCAAGTCCAGACAGTAGGCCCCAAAAATGAAGAATTAAGAATTGATTTCTTTTTCTAATAGTAGTTATGATATCAAATAACACAACACACTCACACACACGAGAGAGAGAGAAGAGGAGGAATTTAATTCAATCCCAAATACAATACAATTCCATAGGCTTTGGTTACACTCCTTTTATAGGAAACAAAAAATAATAAAATACTAGAATTTTAATTATACAAGCAAACTTCCTATTTGACCAAAAATTTGGCCAAATCAAACAAAATGTTTAAGGAAGAAGAAAGCTACTTGGTTCATCATGAATTCGGCTAAAATTTAATGAAGATGCATGTTGTTGTCTCTCTCCACTTGCTTCATTATGATTTTGGCCACAATTGAATGAAGATGCATGTTGGCTTTATTTATTTATTTTTCTGACATTGCCTCCCTTAAATCAAGCTGGAAGAAATTTATCATCCCCAATAATTTCTTTAGTTTGTGAAACAACTCAAACTTTAGTGGTTTAGTAAAAATATCTACAACTTGTTCTTTAATGTGACGATAATTAATCACTACTTCTTTTTCAGTTACTAACTCACGAATTTAGTGAAACCGAATGTCTATATGCTTGGATCACCCATGAAAAATTGGATTTTTGCATAATGCTATTGCAAACTTATTATTACAGAATTATTCTGTTGGAGCATCTTGTTTTTAATATAGTACTTCAAGCATTCTTCTTAGTCATACTACCTGTGTAGCACAACTAGTTGCTGCAATGTATTCTACTTCAGATATAAAAGACCATGATATTGCGCCAGTGCTAAGATGAAAAACATACCTAGATGTGCTTTTCTTGTTTCTATATCTCCACCCCAATCACTATCTGTGTAACCCACAAGATTCACGTAATTGATATTTGCATAAAAAATTCCTTCATTCAAAGTACCTTTAATATATCGAAAAATTCACTTTGCTCCTTATAAATGACAGATCCAAGGCTCCTCCATGAATCTTATAAGTAATCTAACTCCAAAAACTATATCTAGTCTGGTTGCAGTTAAATACCTCAGACTTCCAATTAAACTATTGTAGTAAGTTGAATTTATAGGTCTCCCTTTATCTTCTTTTGTTTGTTGCAATTTCTCTTTAACTGGGGTGGGAATTGGTTTTGAATTCTCCATCTTAAATTTCTTCAAAATATCATTCGCATACTTCCTTTGAGAAATAAAAATTCCATCATCTTGTTGAATTAGCTCTATTTTAATAAAATAAGACATTAGACCTAAGTCTATCATGTCAAATGATTTTACCACAGCCTCCTTAAATTCTTAAATCATCTTTGCGTTGTTTCAGTAAAAATTAAATCATAAACTTAAAGATACACAATTAAAATATCACTAAGCTCAACAAATTTAACATATAAAGTATGCTCAAAAGGGCATCTTTCAAAATCTTGCTTCAAGAAGTATAAATCAATTCTTTTGTACCATGCTCTTCATGCCTTCTTCAATCTATACAGTGCTTTCTTCAACTTATAAACTTTATCTTCCTCTTCCAAAATTCCATTTAAAAAAGCAAATTTTACATCCATTTGATAAATCTTCTAGTTATTTTGAGTTGAGAGAGAGATAATAATGCAAATAATATCTAATCTCGCAACAGGAGCAAATACTTCAAAGTAATCAATATCTAGTTTTCGCTTATATCCTTCTGCAACCAATCTAACTTTAAACTATTCAATCTCACCATTAGGCTTGTACTTTGTCTTGTACACCCACTTTACTCCTATATGCTCTTTATCATGGGGTAAATATGTTAATTCCTATGTGTCATTCTTTTCAATTGCATATATTTCTTCATCCATGTCTTTTCTTTATTTCAAGTCATTTGATGCCTCCTCATTATTAACTGGTTCATAGTTAGCAAATAAAGTAAAATTGATAATATCTTCATTAGATAGATCATTATCAGTACCTATCACATAATCTTCTAATCTGGCTAGTAACTGACGATGTCTTTGGGGTCTACTAGATGTCTCTGGTTGAGATATTGAATCTGCCTGAGTATTTTCTTCTTTATAGCTTTCTGAAATTACCACTGGCCTTTTTTGAGAAGTTGAAGATCAATCTCATATTTCATCCTCATTAAAGGCTAAATCACAGCTAATAATTGTTTTTTTTTTCGTAATTGGATTGTATAATTTATAGGCAATTGAATTTGAACTATAGCCTATAAAAATACATTTATCACCTTTGTCATCCAATTTCTTCCTCAAATGATTTGGTATATAGACATAAACAATACACCCAAAAACTTTGAGATGCCGAATGGAAGGTTTCCTCCCACTCCAAGTTTCCTCAGGTATTTTGTCATTGAGGCTTTTTGTTGTACACCTGTTTAAAATATAAATTGCACAAGCAACAGCTTCTGCCTAAAAATCTTTTGGCAATTGTTTAGATCTTAACACGCATCTTACCATGCCGATAATAGTTCTGTTCTTCCTTTCCACTACTTCATTCTGTTGAGGTGTGTATCTAGTGGTCAAGTGAAGTTGAATTCCATACTGCTTAAAGACTTCTGTGTATGTAAGATACTCTTGACCTCTATCTGTTCTTAATGCTTTAATTTTGCAACCACTTTACTTTTCCACAAACGCTTTAAATGATTTGAACTCATCACAAGCTTTTGATTTATGTTTTACAAAATACACTCATGCCTTTCTACTAAAATCATTAATAAAAGTAATAAAATACCTATTACCTCTATTAAATGGAACTTCAACAGTACACAGATATGAATGAATAATTTCCAGTAGCTTCTTTACTCTATAGGACTTTCTAACTGGAAATACACCCCTATGCTTTTTTCCTATCTCATATGTCTCACATACATGGTTAGGAATATTCACAACAGGTAAGCCAGTCATAAGCTCTTTTCTTGATAGATACTTTAATCTAGAAAAATGAAAATGTCCAAAATGCATGTGCCATAGCCAATTTGCATTAGGTATCATATAATTCAAGCAAGCAAATTTTTCATGATGATTTTTTAGTGAGAATAGACACTTAGAAGACATCTTTACCTTTGCAATAAATCTTCCACTTCTTTCTATCAAGGTGTAAAAATCATAATGAATCTACATTTTATAACGTTTCTTCGATAATTGACCCATGCTTAGTAAATTATGATGAAGACCAAGAACAAAGAAAACATCAGAGATAAAACTTTTAGATCCTTCAGCATAATGGATACTCAACCTTTTCCCAAAATAGAAATATTTGAATTATTCTCAAATTTAATTGTTGATTGAACATTTTCATCTAAAGAAGAAAATAACTCCTTATTTCCACATATATGATTACTACAACCTAAATCCAAATACTAGATATTTTCATCTTCCCCAAAAGAGTTGCTTGCTAGAAATAAACTTTCTACATTATTAGAATTCTCAACAAAATGTTGGCATTGATTTTCTGCAACATTAGCCTGATAGTTGTTCTAAGATATGGATCTACAATCAGCAGCTTTGTGTCCATACCTTCCATAATTAAAGTAATTAAAATTACATCTCTCTTGATATTGATTATCTCGTCCACTTCCTCGACTGGTAGACCCAAAATTTTTTCCTCCTCTTCCTTAACTGAATGTTCTGGAATAGTTGTCTCTCTGCAGGTTAAAATTATTGTCACGACCTCTTCCTCTAAAACTTCCTTAACCTCTGACTCTGAAATCTTCTCTTCCTCTATTATTAAAACAACAACCTCTACCATCTTCATTTTAATTAGATTATGCAACATTATTGAAATTCACCTAGCCTTTTAAGGCTTCTTCTATTGTCTTTTCTGTTTTCTCCAATATTTTGCTAATATGACTTTCAATGCTTTTCTGCAATTCTGCTACAGTCATAGTTTTCGTATCATATGAGTCTAGTATTGTAGTAACAACATGGTCAAATTTAATAGGCATGGTGCGTAGAATTTTTTCCACCTCCCTACTATTTGAAATATCTTCTCCGTATAGTCTCATCTTGTTGACAAGATCAGCAACACGAGAAAAATATTGTTCAACAGTTTCTGAATTAGACATTCCATGCCTCTCATATTCTCTACGTAGGGACTGCAATTTTGATTTTTGAGCTTTATCTATACCTTTGTAAGCCAACTTTAAGATATTTCATGCTTCTTTGGCAGTTTTAGTGTTAGCAATTTTGCCAAAAACTGAATAATGATCTACTCCTTCGTAATTTGGGATAACGCCAGTTGGTCCTTCATTTGAGCATTTATCTCAACTCCTTTTTGTAAACTTGAATCAACAAGACTCCAAATATTGTGAGCCTTGAGGTGGGTAAACATTAAAATCTCTTAACAATTATAATTAAGTTTACTATATAATTTGGGACTTGACCACACAATATTGTAACTGTTTGACATCTCTCACTTTTAAATGAACCACTCTCTCAATTTTTTTTCACAAATCGCTTTAAAAACTGGAGCTGGATTTAAATAGCTCTGATACCAATTTTGATATCAAATGACACAACACACTCACACACACAAGAGAGAGGGAGAGAAGAGAAGAGAAGAGGAGAATTAATTCAATCCCAAAATACAATACAACTCCATAGGCTTTGGTTACACTCCTTTTATATATAGGAAACAAAAAATAATAAAATACTAGAGTTTTAATTATACAAGCAAACTTTCTATTGGATCAAAAATTTGGTCAAATCAAATAGAATGTTTAAAGAAGAAGAAAGCTACTTGCTTCATCATGATTTCGGCTATAATTTAATGAAGATGCATTTTGGCTTGATTTATTTATTTTTCTCACAAGTTGTATAAAAATATTCCTCAGTAAATTTTTGTTCAAATGCAGCCACCAATTAAAATAAAACCTAAAATTAGAGTTTTGCTAATTTGTGAATAGATAAGAAGATTGAGTCGGTATCCTTACCAATGTACATAAAGAACTTATGCGGTCTGATGTTGAAGACGCTGCTGCACGTGGAGATAGTGACTAATTAAGCACTTACCTAAATTTTTTCATTCATGGACACGACCAAACAAACATGAGATAATATGTGCTTTCTAACTCAGGCCACTTCCTTAAATTGAATCAAGCATGAAATCCACTATGCATGTCTATCTGAGATGGTGAATTGGTGTACCAAATCAGCGAGCATATTTGAGGAACATAATCGAAGAAAGCAGAGGCATATGAAAGACAATAACTACTTCAGAAAATCGGCCAAGTGGTCGTAAACTATCCTCCACTTTCATTATTTTTTTGCAGTCACAAGAATGGATAATCCCCATAATCAAAGGTATGAACTCTACCCATCAACGTCATTGTAACTGTTTGTCCATTTGACCTGTCTCAAGAGGGTGAATTAGTTCTAGATCTCTAAGACAGATGGGTCACATAGGCTAGCCAAACCTTACCGGAACCTATACATATGAACCTCAATCAAAAGAGGCACAAATTTTTATGTTAAAAAATTTCAGCTAGTTAAATTCTTCTGCACGTGTTTTTTTATAATTATTTTACCAACTTATGTCACAAGTGTACATAAAATAAAGATAAAGAATGAGAGATTAGGGATGGGTGATGCAAAAACGCATTGTTGGATGAGCCTTGTTAGCTAGCTTCAAATTGCAAGATATATCAATCATTTGTCCAAAGTATTTCATTTTCCTTAAAGGGATCAAATCTTGGCATGTATAGATTCATTGAATGGAGTGATCAGGAAGTGCCTACCCTAAGTATGTGCATGACATTATATGGTTGTATAACACGTACCATTTACATGTTGCATGTTATTATGTTTTCTATTTATAAAACATCTGCATGACATGTTAATTTTCTTAACAAGTACCTTAGAGATGGTTGTAGTTTCATTTAAACTTGTTAATAAAATTTTTGGTGCATATATTGGTAGTTGAGGATAGTTTCTGTTTCTGTTTATTTTCTTTTATATTTCTTATTTGCTACTTTGTTACGTATGTAATGATGGTGAAGAGCTTGTAGAGGATCAGAGGGATATATAACCTATTTGACTAACAATATTTATCTAGTTAGATCTTACTAAATTTAAATAGAGAGAGACAATTTATTTATTTAATTGTTACTGAGATGTAAGAGCTTTTAATATATCATTGATTATGTTTTGATTAATTATTTGAGAGGCTATATATTATATTGATATTAATGAATGATTATGATCAATTATGAGTATTTTATTTCTAAATATTTGTGAGTTTAACTATTTGTTTAACCTAGTCTAAAATGAGGCTATTATGATTATCTATTACTATTGAGTGACTTTGGTTCAGAGTGTAACATTTGATCTTCTCTCTTTTAAAAATTAGGATCAATTAAAAAGATTATAGAAAAGAAAATATGAGAAATAGAAAATTTTGATTAATTTATATATATGATCCAAGAAGTATAATTTGGAGAAGAAGAAAGGTTATCTCAAAATCGTCATTTGGAGTCATATTAAGACTTTTAGGGAAAAAAGGAAGCTTCAACGTAACATTGTGATGGTTGGTTATTTTAAAGTGGTAGTCTTTATAGAAAAGTGAGGTCTTTAGAAAATCATTGGATTCTATATAGTAAGCAAAGGCTTTATTACTCCCCAGTATTGAAATAGCATGCTAACCACATCACTATTAGGAAAATGCTAAGACTCATGCATAACTACTACTTTTGCACAAGTAATTATGCTTTCTTCTTAACAAATTACAAAGGCTGAAAGCCTGAAACAAGCCTAAATTAATAAAAGGATAAATATTTTAGGAAATCAATCATGGGAGCAATATAATAATTTTTATGATCTCGCATTCATATAATTTTGATAGAATAATTTGAAATAAAAATAAGGAAGTAAAAGGGGTAAAGGCAAACAGGATTTAGATTTCCTGTAAAACTTTTTCTTCTTTGAAGCAGATGGCAACCATAAAATTGTTTAATTGTATAATTTCTAATAATATTCACAGAATAAATAAAAAGAATTCCAGCTATTTTATAGAGGGTTTGGGATGGAGTATTAGCTTTCTTAATGTCTTCCCCTTTTTATAGAGAAACATGACAGTTTATTAAGTCTAATTAAAATTAAATTATAAATTATAAATAAAGTTTAACTTAATTACATAATTATAATTTGACCTTATTAAATGTAAATATCTTATTTTTGGTCCCTAAAGTTTCTTGAACTTTACAATTTAAGTTTAATTTAACTGAAATTAATTTTATGTCATTAATTACTTTATATGTGTAACATATTAGGTTGCTAATATGTTGAAATGATTTTAAATTATGATTAAAATGAATTAAATAAATTAAAACTCTTTAAACTATCTTTAATTTTCTAATTAAATAATTTTGTAATCTTTAATCAAGATTGATATACTTTAAGGGATAATAAATACATTAAAGTCTTTTCAATTTAGTATTCAATCTTTAAAAGTTTTCAATTTAGTAATTGTCCTTTCGAAACTTAAGTCAAATGGCCTTGTTATCTATTCGCTAATATAGCTAACAAATTGATACTAACGTGGCATTTGGTGGATATACTACATTAGTCAAAACATTAAAGGAGTCAATATTTTAACTTGGGTTATACAAGTTATGAAAGGCTAGTTATTAAATTAAAAATTTAAAAGTTTAAAGACTAAATTTAAAAATGCTAAAAAGTTAGGTTTTTTTTTAAATTTTGTTATCACACAATTTAAACCTTTCATTATTCAATTTTTCAATTAGATATAAGGTGTAGAATTAATGTATACTCTATATAAAATGCAATCATATTTATTCTTTCAAATTAGTAATTATAATTGATATTTAGAAACAATATTTTCAAATAACAATTCACACTAGTTAGAGAATTCTCAATTTATTATTAATTAATAGCAATAAAACTTTATTCCTAATTGCTTTAAGTTGTTGAATCATTTATTGATTTACTCAACTATCTAAATCAAAGTAATACCAATTGAGTTATCCTAAATAGAATAGGCTACAAATAACATAACAAAAATATAGTACTCCCTATATAAGTTACTTTAGTAATCTTAAGTCTAATGATTAATTAGACAATTATCATGATAAGATATCTATAGACACACAACTAAAATCTTCATTCAGGATCTTTATTTATAGGTTACTTTAGTAAACTTATTCTCTAATAAGTACTCAAACTTTTATTTGATTATCTATGTACTTGTTTATGACAACAAGAACATTATTAATAAAAAAAATCATAATATGTACTAGTTTTTACTATTTTGTTAATATCCCATCTTAGTATAATTACAAATAGGAAAAGTTTAAGAATAATATGTAAATATAATTTAATATAATCATAATTGCACAATAAGTAATCTCGTCATTTCTCTTCAGCATTAAAAATTAAAATTTTTATAAAATAAATAATAATTTTATTTAATAAATTAATAATATTATATGCAAATTGGTATCAACCAATTAGTTGTAAGGAGACAAACTAACAAATTATATAGTCCATTATTAACTAGCCTTTAAAGTTATTGAGAGTCGATTTTTGATGGATTTAGTTTCCTTTCTTCCATTGCCTTCAATATGGAGTAATTAACGGATCGATAGCCAAGTAAGCGACACCAAAATAATGTAGTTTGTATACGCTACTTTTTTTTAACGTAGCCTATTTTTTAATCCATCATTGCATAAAATAGTTATATAACTTAAAATCATGGTACAAATATAACATTTTAAAGTGAACATATTTCTCAAATGAATATAATATAATTAAATTCCATCAATTTCTAATTTCCTTTTAAATATTAAAAATTTGAGAATTAAGATATGAAAATTGTGGGTTTTTTTGAAAATGAAGTACAACAAGAAATCTCACCATCACAAAAATAAAAAAATATGGTTGGAAAATCAAGATGGGATCTCATCCCATACACAACAAAACAATATTTTTAATAATTTGATAAAACTAATTAATTTAAATTATAGCATAACTGATATATAAACATAATAAAGTGTGAATAAATTTTGTTTCTTATTATCAATTTTTTTTATGTAGCTCTCCTCAAATCTGCAAGTTATATGAAAAACAACATAGTAACATAAATGTTTAGCTTCTAACAATATTCATATTAACGAATTGAGGGAACTTTTCAAGTAGTATAGAGAGGGGTAAGCCAAGAGTGCTAGCTTATGTAAAGATTACTCCTATTTATAATATGATATGGAATTTTTAATATTTTAATTTTAAATAAACTTTTAATTAGATTAGATAAAATGTCAATTATATTCAAATAAGATTCAGTATAAAAATATTGGTCCTTATTTATCCAATATCTTATATTTGACCTTAATTAAACTTTACGATCAAGTCTAACTTGATTAAATTATCTTTTCTCTCTTCAACCATTCTTGATCTATTATGCATTAGGTTTATAAATATTTCAACAATAATTATAGTTAAATAATTTACATCTATAAATCGAGATTAACATTTAATAATATATTATAATCACTTAAATATTACAAATGATAAAGTGGTTTTGACTAATATTTTTGTGTATGATTTTTTTTTCATATAATTCAATCATTTCATTTAAAACATTTCTATTAACCATAGAGTATGGAATTAATGTCTATTCTATTTGAGTTCAATCATATTAGTTCTTTATAATTAGTAACTAATTCTTTTAATGACATTTAAAAACTATTTTCATGGTGTAATTTTACATTAGCTAAGGTTTTTCAAATCAATACTAATCAAGAACAACAAAACATTCTCTTTAATTACTTTAGGATTATGAATCTTATATAATCATTTAACTACCTTCATATAATTTATGATATATCTAAATTTTAACAATTAAGCTACCCTTGACTACAACTTCTCTTTCTATCTTTGGGAACATTTCTCAAACCTAATCTATATTTAAGAAATTTAGTCCACTACTTAGTATCAACTATACTAAAAAAAACTCAAAATAATGTAAATATAAGGAAAGCAAGTAATTAGTTAAATGTTATAAAAACCCAATAAAGATTAAGACTTAATTTATGTAATTGGTTACTTTCTCTATTTTATTTGGAATAATAGCTTTTACTACTATTTTGATACATTACTCTAATATCTCTAGTGGGCTAAGATTCCATTTAAATTTAATTGTCTTGAGTTTGGGAAACAAACTAATTAAACTTAAATTAAGTAGACAAAATCCTTATTAATACATCTCATGTAACTCCTAATTCTATCAAGTGGCAACTTCTTATCAAAACATATCTTATATATTATTATTAAATCTTACTCTAAATTCATATGATCAAGATTTTGTATATCAAAATCATACAAATTTAGTTAACTAAAAGTTATTGTTATAAGACTAAACATATTCGAATTAAAGTAGTCTTAAGTTTGTTCAAAAAGGTAAACAATAAGGGCGTCTTCAACTCCAAACGTGCCAACCCTAATTAGGAATTCATTTAGTTGTGAGTAGATTTAACACACGAATTTTTTTCCTTTAGGTTCCAGAGAATTCCCAAAGTACATTGCCATTTTTCCTTTAAAATTTGATGGTTGTAACGCTATTGTTTAAGGCTTGATATCTTATGGGTCTTGGTTTGTGTTTAGCCACTTAGTAAGTCTTGGGAGAGTCTCTCTCTTCACTTTGTACTGAACTACAGAGGTCTTTTAGTATTGAAATCAAACATGACTAATCAAATGTTATTTAAAATATGATTCAACTTTTAAATTTGAGCTAAACTAATTAATTCTAGGTATTTTCTAATTTTTGAAAAAAAATCTAGGCATTTTTTTAAAAGTTTTTTTATAATTTTCTATAACTGATTCAATATTTCTATTAAAATTTATAATCAAAATAATTAATAATATTACATGGTGATAACAAATCGAATTCACTAAATTCTCTTGTTTAAATTTAATATTAATTGTCTTGTTATAAAAATAAACATTTTTTAAAACTATTCTTATAAAAAATTATATTTAAAACAATCAATTTTTTTTAACTCTATTAAAAATTATTATTAAATATAAATCATTTCATAAGTATCAAATAAAGAATGATATTTTGACTCATTTGAGATAATTGAGTTTTAAGTTAAGTTTTATTTTTTATTTTCTAATTTAGGTTTCAAGTTAGGCTCAAGTTTGGATTATCTGTCTAACTCTACTGGAAGTGCAAAAATTTCAAGTATGAACAAATACATTTTAAATAAAATTATGTTGTTTTAAAATTTAAATAAAAAATCGTACCAACCTAAGCATGAACCCGAACCAAGCCTGACCTGCTGCCAGTCTGTATCAAATAATTTCTAAAAACTCTAAATTTTATAGAAATTTGAAAATTCTCTTCGTCAACTCATGAAATAACACAAATGTTAAAGATTTTCGGACACCTATTGGCTGCAAGCTTTGACTCCCAACCCAATGATGTGATGTGATGTCCCAAAGATTTTCGGACACCTATTGGGTCCGAGTGAGATTGTTAGTTTCAGGCAACTTTGAATTTTGTGGTTCTGGTAGAGGGTCAGGTAACTATCTTCTATCTTTCCCTTCCTAAAAAAAAGAGGCAGAATCGTCAAAGTAAACTGTTAGAACTTGGAAATCGCGTTGTTTGTCCTCTTTGATTTAATTTGCTGTGTAGCATTTCCACAAATGAATGTACCAAGTTGAATGACTTCACAAATAGCAATCGAAATTCAAGACAATGACACTTCCATGTCCTTCAGAAGGTTGAAGTAACATGCCGCGTTTTGCTCTGTTTTTAGTTAAACACTAGAGAATCCTTTTCAGTTCATCGATCGTTTTATTGGTGGTGTTGGTGGTGTCGGTGGTGTATTAGTAATCAAACTACTGTTATCACTGCAACAGAACTGCAAGATATGGATTCGGGCATTTCATGTCTACTTTTCTTACTACTGGCGTTTCAATTTCCTCTTTCCTTCTCATTTCTTCCAGGAAATGAGACAGATCGATTGTCTCTGCTAGCCATTAAGGATCAAATTGAG
>JAOQMM010000173.1:21689496-21702848 GCA_027563515.1 Erythroxylum platyclados
CACTGGTTATTTAGCAAATCATGTCAAGGATAGAAATCCTATTAATTACTGCTAAAATTCCTGCTTGCACGATACTTCCTCTACTTTAAAGCACGAAATCAATATAAATGCCTCCATCTTTTGCCTATATGAAAGAGATATTGTCGTCCAAAACAAGGTATGAATATGCACTCCTGTAGCAGCAAACTACAACTGTTTTCAGATTCGTGACATTTCTCGCTATTGAACTCATAATTTATGAGCTACAAGACAATGCCATTCCAACCAATCTATTCATATACTTACAGAATGCCCCCTAACTGGGCCGACTCTGCAGGTATATTATAACATTTTCATCTTCATACCAGCAACAAGAAATTGTAATCACAGAGCAATTCAATTGGTTCATATTCAGGCATGTTCCTGATAATCATAAAATGCATCAAATTTTACATGAGTAGAGATTTAATTAATAATCCACAGCATCTCTTGTTAACAAAAAGGGGTCAAGGCCTGTAACGGAGTCTTAAGACAGAGGATATAAAACAATATAACAATCAATACGAAAAATCCAAATAAGAAACACCCAACAAAATCTTTCTCCTAAATGACTAGTAGTAATTACTCGTCCAATCAAGCTTTACTTATCAGATGAGTTTGGTCCTCTCTTCTTCCCGAATCCAACAACTGCAATTAGAACCAAAATGACATACTGTTACTCCATCATAATTCACAGAATGACGAACCACTATGCGAAAAAGGGTGCAAGGATTAATCAAATTGCAGCAAATCAAATCGACAATCATCATACAAGAAAATAAAAAATGGCACCGAAGCATCAGCTTTTGATAAAGGATGTCCCCGCTCTCATGTGCAATATACTACAAGTTCATATAATATATACCGCGCATCAAATCTAGTTATACAATTCTTGAAGATGAAACATTTCAGCAGCAATTTAAAGAACCTGTAAGTATTTTTATAATTGGTAGACAAAAAGATAAATAGCGAGAGCTACTCCCAAACTACTTGAGCCATCAACAATAAACAAGAATAAGGAATTAATCACCACATTCAACAACGCCAAGACTTCACTCTAACAAGTACGTGCAGACAAAAAGAAAATTCCCATTATTGAAATGTTTAAATAAAGCTAGGGGCTAAAGGAGGCCTACCGGCAGTGACAAAACGGCGGTTGTATTGCATCCTCTTGTGAGCACGACCGCGAGGCTTCTTCTTCTTGTCTTGCTTGGCAACTTTAGGGGTTTGGCCTCTCACCTTACCAGCACGAGCCAAAGATCCGTGTACCTTACCTGCACCAATTCAACATTCAACATTAACAGAAACACATCTAACAATAACGCATTGGAATGGGGATGCAACAACGCCGTCATACCCATATCTCGCTGTGTCGTTGCTTCTGTTCCTCTGCCGATATGATCAACAAATAGACACTAGGGTGAGCTTTAGGGTTTTTCCACACACATATATATAGACATCAGTGTGACCTTGACCCAATTGTTTATGGGCTTCATTTTTCAAAAAACCTTTGTGCAAGTCCGGTCCGATTTGCATAAACTCTAATAATCAAAGAAGCTTATTCTTGCTCAATATTTGCCAGCAGTTTTTAAGTGGGATATTTTTTAACTTTAATTAAATTCTAACATATAAATTTTTATAAAAATTAAATGAAAAAATTCACAGAAGTTGAAGTGCTGCCACCTGGCACTGGCAGGTCTACATCGAACCCTCGTTTTATTAACATGATACAGTCATGACAGCTCTCAAACTTGATTATCTGGCGATCAATGACTCTCGATGATACTCGTTTATACTATCGACGATGGAGCATAATTAACTACCGACATCTGTCTTACTTGATAAGACGCGAGGGTATATTTGGTAGTAAATTATTATTAATTTATGTTATATCGAAAATTCTCTAATTTGTAGGTTTATGATTTTCACTGTTTAGGATGCAAAAAAATGTAAACTGAAAATTTCTAAAATCTTTTGCTTTTATCTTATTTTATTATAAAACTTCCTTCTAAACGATAGAATTGTATTACATTACATTCTATTTTATTATAAATCAACGAGCGAAGAAGAACTTTGGCAGGGAAGAAATAGGAAAACACCGAAAAGAAATAACAAACATCATACTCCAAAAACTTAGCTGTTTGTGATGTCACTGTTCTAGCCCCTCCTTCTCTACAGTAGAGTTTGTGTCCTTTAGAGTGGTTGGGATATCCTACAAAATAGCAACGAGTGGAACGAGCATGCAATTTATCTTCACAAGAATTATATAATCGTACCTTAGCAGGGTAGCACCATACACAAATATGAGTGAGGATAGGCTTCTAACCCTTCCAAATCTCAAAAGGCGTCTTCGCAACTGACTTGTTTAGGACTCTGTTAAGTATATACAAGGTAGTATTTATGGCTTCACCTCTAAGGTAATCGGGTAAGTTAGTCCTGCTCTATATTAACTTCATTATTTCTTTTAAGGTGCAATTATGCCTTTCGGCCATACCAATTTGCTCAGGACTTACCTGACATAGTGAACTGAGCTACTATTCCACATTATTTAAGATATTTGGCAAACGGTCTGATTTGATGATCCTGATAGACCTTCCTAATTGGTTCTCAACTTCAACCTTAAAGATCTTGAATTTTTCAAGAACTTTAGACTTTTCCTTAAGTAAGAAAATATATACATAACGAGAATAGTCATCAATAAATGTAAAAAAAATATCTAAAATTGCACAAGGTAACTTTATAAGGTTCACATACGTCTGTATGTGTGAGTTTTAATAAGCTAGAAGCACAAGTTGGCCCCTTTTTCTTTATTTTAGTTAATTTACCCTTACAACAATTAACAAATGTTTCTAGATCATCAAAATTTAGAGTTGGGAGAATGTTTTCCTTAATCAATCTCTAAACCCTATCTTTGGAAATGTGGCCCAACCTTTTATGCCACAACATGTATGACTTATCCTTTATAAGGGTTCTATTTTTCGTGATTTGTTCGGCAAGATATGAAGAAGCATATACCTCATTTGGGGTAAGACATATTCTATACAAACTATATGATAAGAAGGTTGTACCAATATGTTTTGGATTAAATAACAACTGTACAACAGAAGCATCAATAGAAAAACTATAACCTTCTTTATCAAAATTGATATAGAGATCAGATTCTGTCTAAAAGAGGTATATAAAATGTGTCACATAAAACCAAAACGAACCCTATATCAAGATTTAAACACACATCCTCTACATATATTACATTCTCATTATTGCCCACCATCAATCTTTCCTCCTATTTATTTGACTTTCTCTTGTGTATGAACTATTACATTGTGGAAGCAACATGATTAGAAGCTCCACTATCTAGCCACCAAGAGCTTGATGTGGCTATCACAAGATTGGACTCATGGAGCGTTTGCCTTTCCTTCTAGGTCTTATAACTCTGGCAATCCTATTTTTTATGTCCCTTCCTTTTATAGAAGAAACACCTCACATTATTTGTGTCCAAAGGACCTTTATCAGCACTAGATTGACCAACATCAATATGTGAAGAAAATTTAGACCTTTTACATTCGAATTTAGCGGGCTTCACCTTTGCCTTCCTTTTAGTTACTATAAGGGTTGTAGGAGTCGTATTCTTGAGCTTCTCTTCCTCAGTAATGCATCAAGTGATAAGAGCATTTATTTCCAAGACTCATCCAAAGAGTTGTATGTCGTCACTAAAACACCAAACTCTAAAGGAAGAGAATTTAGTGCGTGGTGAACAATATAGGTCAATATAGGTTTCAGGGATGACAACGTCCAGCACCTTCTATTTACTTTACAGGTGGACCATCCTGATAATGCATTCTCTTACTCCCCCTATTATCATATAACTCATGGATAACAACTCCTTTATCAAGGTACTTATCTCTGTATTAGAAGAGACCCTGTACCTCTGGGAGATATTATTCAGGAAATCTTGTGCTATGGTTGTCTCTAGAAGTCGACTTAGCAGATGGGCTGGAATGGATCTCTTAATGGTCAAGTAACACATCATGTTTGACCGATCCTAGGCTACATATGCTGCTTTATTAACCTCCGAGTTGATGAATAAAGATGACCTATTTGTAATAATGGCCATATTAATATCCACCATCTCTATTGCAATCTCTACATCCTCTTTCCACTTCGTAAAATTGAAACTAGTTAGGATTTCAATGGTGATGTTATTATCATTTATAAAGAAGGTAATTACAAAATTGACATTATAATGGTTAGCACAAATACTCAAAGTAATAGATAGTATTTCTACCGAGAATCTTATCACATATATCATGAAACACTAGCAAGCTGAATACATAATACATACAGATAAGCCTCCACACAAAAGTGATCAGAGTACACACCATCAAATCTCATGATTCTACCATATTTAGGCGAATAGATCACTCATGCAATGACTTTCCTCCATCTTATGCCTTTATGCACATCTCAAAGTCTCATTTAAGGTCAACACCTGTGGGCAAAATAATCAAACACAAGACTAAAGACATCCCCAAATATGCAAGTTGAACAATCCAAATACAACTTGAAAGGCCACTGTGGTGACTACATTCTCATTAGTATTCAAACAGATCCACAAACAAAAGGGATACAACTGTATATTATCCTTACATTCTTTATGGGTATATAATATGTGACAATGTACCATTAATAAATACAAAATCTGTATGCATATTTTCATTATCACATATCAGTACTAAAAACATCATTAACATACTTTATTTGAGACTTCATTGGAAGAACAATCTCAATCAGAGTGACTATCATGCAATAGCGAACAATAATTGTACCATATGAAATACAAAAACCTTATGTACCTCTCACATTTGAAGTTTGAAGCATAAAAAATCCACTTAAAAATGGCTTTAATATCCTTTAGTTGATTTTTCTGAAGTTAAAACCTTGTTTATTACCAATGTAACAAATCCAGAAAAGACCAAAACTCACT
Organism: Erythroxylum platyclados; assembly: GCA_027563515.1. Lineage (NCBI taxonomy): Eukaryota > Viridiplantae > Streptophyta > Magnoliopsida > Malpighiales > Erythroxylaceae > Erythroxylum > Erythroxylum platyclados. The sequence goes on from JAOQMM010000173.1 coordinate 21,694,499, forward strand.
TTATGAATTCACCATATCTAAAAACTGACCTAAAATGACCTGGGACATTATTATGTGAATTTTGAAATTTTTTAGTTTTTTCTTGTATTGTAGATGATGTCAACAATACTGTAGCACTGACATCAGTTTGACATCACAGAAGATGTTAGTGCACGTGGAGGGAATGGTGTGTGCACTGCACACAACGAGCCTGAGTGCCTCTAAATCTGTTATGACCCAGGACAACTTAATTCTCATGAGAGGGTTGTACCTCAGGCTGGGCAAGTATGGTTTCCTGATGTTGCCACCAAAACAACACAAGCCATATTGAATTTTAATAAAAAAGAGCTTTAGCTTTTCATTCTTGCCAACTGGAGATGCTTTTCTAGTGGGCAGAGAGACTTTTTTTAAGGTAGCCTCTAGGCAAGTTCAACCATAGTTGAGAATCTTAGAACATACAAACAACCTATTGGTGGTAAAGGAATAAGAAAGGTTTCTGGCTCATACTTCATTTCACAAACTTTTGAAAAACTTTCCAAATTAATTGTACTGTGTATTTGTCATCCTTTTCCATGTGTTATTGGAAAAGCTGTTGAAGATTGATTCAAATTAAGATGTGTTTATTTTACAATTTGACTAATTCCTCATAATTTTCAGATTTGCATTCCAAGATTTTCTAGTTATAGTTAGTTAAAGATAGTGTCAACAAATTTAATTTTAGTTCAGAAATTCTAGGCTTGTTTAGTTTCTTGTAAGCCTATAAATAGGCACTTTCCCATGTTGAATAAATAGATCAAAAGTTTGCTTCTTCTTTTCTCTTTGCTTCATTTGTCTCTTCTTTAAAATTTCCAACATGGTATCAGAGCCTCAAAGATCTCGAAAGACCTATGAGTGATTAAGTGAGAAAATAAGAAAGTGAAAAGATGGTGGAGGGAGCCTATCTGGCAAAGGTTTCTTCATTAAAGAAGAAAGGAAACATTCTCCAATGTACAAATTGTAAGAAGCTCGACCATGAAGAGAAGGAATGTTGGCACAAAGGAAAACTGCAGTACTTCAAGTGCAAGAGGTTTGGATATTTAGAAAAGAATTGTAGATTTCAAAATGAAGAAGAAACAAACATGACACAAGTGGCACAAGAAGGAACTCTTTTTTTTTTTTTGAGTTATTGGTGAGAAGTGCACCATGGAGAGGTGCTCCAATATTTGTAATTTGATGATAATGTGCATCAACAAATTTGAAGATGGTGATGAGAAGTGCATTATATTAGGAGAGAAGTGCTCCATATCCATGAAATTTTGAATCAAGGGGGAGTGTTGCAGATTGATTCAAATTATCATGTGTTTATTTTACAATTTGACTGAGTCCTCAAAATTTTCAGATTTGCATTCCAAGATTTTTTAGTTTTAGTTAGTCAAAGATAGTGTCAACAATTTGATTATAGTTGAGAAATTCTAGGCTTGCTTAGTTTCTTGTAGGCCTATAAATAAACACTTTCATATGTTGAATAAATAGATCAAAAGTTTGCTTCTTCTTTTTTTTTTTTTTTGGCTTCATTTGTCTCTTCTTTAAAATTTCCAACATGGTATCAGAGCCTCCAAGATCTGAAAGAACTATGAGTGATTAAGTGAGAAAACAAGAAAGTAAAAAGATGGTGGAGGGAGCCTATTTAGCGAAGGTTTTTTCATCAAAGAAGAAAGGAAACATTCTCCAATGTACAAATTGTAAGAAGCTCGGCCATGAAGAGAAGGATTGTTGGCACAAAGGAAAATTGCAGTGCTTCAAGCGCAAGAGGTTTGGACATTTACAAAAGAACTGTAGATTTCAAAATGAAGAAGAAACAATTATGGCGCAAGTGGCACAAGAAGAAACTTTGTTTTTGAGTTATTGGTTAGAAGTGCACTATGGAGAGATATACTTCAATATTTGTAATTTGATGATAATGTGCATCAACAAATTTGAAGACGGTGATGAGAAGTGCATTACATTAGGAGAGAAGTGCTCCATATACATGAAATTTTGAATCAAGAGGGAGTATTGAAGATTGATTCAAATTATCATGTGTTTATTTTACAATTTGACTAAGTCCTCAGAATTTTCAGATTTGCATTCCAAGATTTTCTATTTTTAGTTATTCAAAGATAGTGTCAACAAATTTGATTGTAGTTGAGAAATTTGAGGCTTGTTTAGTTTCTTGTAAGCCTATAAATAGACACTTTCACATGTTGAATAAATAGATCAAAAGTTTGCTTCTTCTTTTCTCTTTGCTTCATTTGTCTCTTCTTTAAAATTTCCAACATGGTATCAAAACCTCAAAGATCTCGAAAGACCTATGAGTGATTAAGTAGGAAAACAAGAAAGTGAAAAGATGGTAGAGAGAGCCCATCTAGCAAAGGTTTTTTCATCAAAGAAGAAAGGAAACATTCTCCAATGTACAAATTATAAGAAGCTCGATCATGAAGAGAAGGATTGTTCGCACAAAGGAAAACTGTAGTGCTTCAAGTCTAAGAGATTTGGACATTTACAAAAGAACTGTAGATTTTAAAACGAAGAAGAAACAAACATGACATAAGTGGTACAAGAAGAAACTCTTTTTTTGAGTTATTAGTGAGAAGTGCACCACAGAAAGATGTACTTTAATATTTGTAATTTGATGATAATGTGCATCAACAAACTTGAAGACGGTGATGAGAAGTGCATTACATTAAGAGAAAAATGCTCCACATACATAAAATTTTGAATCAATGGGGAGTGTTGAAGATTGATTCAAATTATCATGTGTTTATTTTACAATTTGATCAAATCCTCAGAATTTTCATATTTGCATTCCAAAATTTTCTAGTTTTAGTTAATCAAAAATAGTGTCAACAAATTTGATTGTAGTTGAGAAATTCTAAGCTTCTTTAGTTTCTTGTAAGCCTATAAATAGGCACTTTCATATGTTGAATAAATGGATCAAAGGTTTGCTTCTTCTTTTCTCTTTGCTTCATTTGTTTCTTCTTTAAAATTTCCAACATAGCCGTCCTCATAATCCAAGGTTTGTTTTCCTTCAGCACTATGGTTCTACTATTATGTTGCAACAAAGATACCTGTCCCAATAATTTATAAACCATTCTGGTGATGTACCCGTAGTTATTGGACAAAACTAAAATACAATTCTGATTCAAGTCCCTCAAATTCTCAATGTGGTTAACTGAATAATTGCTAGAAGTCATTGTTATACCTACCAAAAAAAAACATGGTTTATCTTGACGGACCAAGATCTTCAATGTCGGTTAATGCATCCAACCCCTTATCAGATGAATTCACCACCAATTGACCACAAGCACCACTTATGTCTTGGCCCATTTGCTTGCGAATTGTAGTCCGTATGTTGTATGTACCCCTAAGAGTTTTCTGGAATCTTGACACTTTTTCTTCACTACTGGTTCTGTATTGACTCAAACTGCCAATTGAGTTGAAAGGTATCAAGTTCACTACCTGCTTGGAAATTAACAAATACGTGAGTATCCATTTCTCTTGCAAGCAAAGAAATGCATTGACATCAGTAAATAAAAAACAAGCAGGTCGCACTGCACTACGAGTTGCATGAGAACCTCGCAAGTCGGAGATGTTTGAACTGACAACTGAAAGAAAAATAATCGATGTAACTGGATCAAAACAAGCACCATTGAACGGGTGCCTGTCATCAGTTAGCTTAACATCATAGACATTGCAAAATGAAACCAGCTATCAGACCATGGAGTTGTCACTTCAAGAGGCTCCATATCTTACAAGTAACATACGTATCAAACCAACCATTGGACCATCGTCTGATGATCTATAAATCATAGTTTTGATTTCCTACTTGTGCTTCAATCTTAGATCATCACATATTGCTAGCATCAGTAAAACTAATTACCTTAGGGGTTCTTGAGCCTAAGTATGGATAGACTATAAGATAAAAACTTGAACTTGATACCAAAATAGCATATTTTGACAAATTATGTGAAAAGCTGAATTAAAAAAATAATATTCATGAACAAAGAGATATCAGAGAAAAAGGTATATTGGTCAGAGTTGAGCAGAAATTTTGCAACCGAAAGGAAAAAAGTAAATTACGTGACTTCTTATTGGACACGAGAACTCCACCCATAAACACATAACTGTTAATGGAAGAAGAAACTATCGGTCTAAATTAGTGAAACTTACTTAAATTCCCCCAGCATTACCCATGATTTTAATGTTTTATAGGCTTCTCGTAGATAATTGACGCAGTTTGCCATCAAGATATTCATTGGTGCACATATAAGATAACCTTATGGATTCAAAGGTCAGTAAAGTAATATATAGCTTGAAACATAATTCGATTTTCTGCAGTCAGGTTTAAAATTTTTGAGCGCTCACCACTTCAAATGACTCTAATAATTTTCCCAGCTGATGGGCATGCTGCTCTTCATCATTGATCGCATCAAGCATTATGTACTCGACAAAAATTTTCTGTTTACTGTGGATTAAGACAATACTAGATATCTTATGCAACAATTCCTAGAAAACGCAAGTAGATCTTTAACTGCAGAAGCTTGAAGAATGAGCATATGCACCTGTTCTTTTGATAAACTTGTAAAGTATCCATAAGCTTTTCTAAAGGAAAAGCCCTAGCAGCAGGCATAATATGGCAGCGTATATCTTGAACTGGTGCATGCAATGAAACTGCCAAGCTCAAACCTGGTAGATCTTTCTGAAGCTTATTAATTGCATGAATAACCCCAACCTACAAAAGATTATATTTTCCGGAATATGCTTGTAAGTCACTTTTTCCTGCATTCATGAACCAATTTTAAATTTCAATTTATCCCTGTTTATTGAACTATGCTTGTGAAAGAGGTTGACCATGACTAACAATTCATTCATAGACTAGCAATTGAAACAGTAATGAACTGACTTTGCATTAAATCACACCATTTTCATTCAAAATTTCAATTGACATTTTTCCTATTCTTCTTTTTCAACTTTTCTTTGGAGAAAGGTGGTGGTGCATGCAGGGAGAAGAGATTATAAAATTTAAGTGAAATAGTAAAGTACGTACAGTTGAGACGGTAATTCTTTTTGGTGACAGCCTAAATGGGGATCCCAACATAATACGAATTGCTTCAACCACAGCAGTATAGTTATTCAAAGGTTCTCCCATCCCCTGATAAACAAAAGAAACAGAAATGAATAGTTTTAGCCACATTGCTGGATTGATAAGTACACAGACAATAAAGGAAAAGATGAAACAAAGAAATGAAAAAAGGACAAAGAATCAATTGCTTGTGTTATGCACAGGTACTCATTTTTGACATTCAATCTTTATAAGCTTGTGCCCAGACGTAAATGGATAATAAAAAACAAAGAAATGAAAACTTTAACCGTAATTCAGTCACATATTCTTGCTGCTGAAATAAAAGAGGTCTCTTTTTTGTTTCACAAAACCATCACAGAGATCAATTCAATTGCCAACATTCTCAAAAGAGACTAACAAGAACCAATTCATTATTGAAGTTGGTCCTTACAGCCATCAATTCAATTGCCAACATTCTCAAAAGAGACTAACAAGAACCAATTCATTATTGAAGTTGGTCCTTACAGCCATTAGTGGGACCCTCTCCACGTTAAGAAAAGGTGTTTTGCATACCATCTTAATGAGTCCTGAAGAAGGAGATCATTGAAGCACATTCTATCTGATCTACAGTTAGCTCAATGCACCTTAAGGAGAAAGCTTAAAATGCATAAGGCAACTAATAAAACAAAGCATTGCCAGGCTGAAATGCCCTTACCATGAAAACAACATTCCGTATCTCTGAAAAATGAGAAGCATGCACTAATTGTTCAACAATCTCACCCGAGGATAGGTTGTTTTTAAACCCCATACTTCCAGTCGCACAGAACTTACAGCCCATCTTGCAACCAACCTGCAACAAACAAAAAAAGTTGAGGAAGAATCTATATGTAACCTGTGTAATAGATGATAGATCTTGGTCAACAGTAAACACAGAACAAATTATTAATACTCTTGGAATGATGGTAGTAATAGAATTCCTTGTTGCCCAAAGTTGGATTCACACATGCAAGAGCAGAACTGCCATGAAGATTATAAGATACCTGTGACGATATGCATAGCGTTGACCTTGGCCCGCCTGAACGAGGTTTTCCACCGTATTTGCCCATCCGAGTGTCATATCTCATAATTACAGCCTCCACGAATTCTCCATTCTAAAGATCATTCAAAAGAGGCAGGATAATAAGTAGCAGCCACACATAAAGAACCATCCTTTGCACATGTGAGCATACACTCTCTTTCCCTAACTGTATCAGTGTTTACAACAGAATCATATAAAGATTGTATTTAGCTAAAATAAACCCTAATTGACAGTCAAAAATAGATTCCAAAAGTAGGATGCAGATAAAAAAGCCAAGAGAAGTTCTTAACTGAGCATTAAAATATGCAAAAAGTCTTACCATCATTTTAGAAATTGGAGCACTAGATAACCACCCATAAACAACAGACATTCAAACTCAAGTTCCCTTTATAGTTTCTCCAAGGAAAGCACAATCGAACCGAACATATAAAATTAAACAATCCTACCTAATCATACATCGGCTAATCTTTCGTCTGACATCCACAGTATTAATCATATACTGGCTAATCTTTCGTCTCACTCCCATAGTATTAATCATATATTGGCTAATCATATTACAAATAGTGTAAGAGGAGTACCTGGAGCTTGATGAGGAGCTTAGTCGTGACCTCATCACTAGAATCAATCACAGAGTGCACATTAGAAGTTAAAGTTTTGAACTTTGAACGCAGTAGTGGATATGCAGACAAAGGCAAACTGGGTATTTCATTCCATTCCAGATTAGGATTCTTAATCACATACCTATCATCCGCAATAAGAGAAAATCAGCATAAATCAACCAATAAAGTGAAAAGCAAAAAGTCATGTAATCAAGTTTATAAAAAGTCAAAACTTTCACACACTTCCAAATGACGGGGATGAAGTTGATGTTAATTCCTGACTTCTCAAAGTTGTCTCTGAGATGGGCAGCGTCAAAAATCGACCGTGCCGACATCCTTTGCGGAGGGCTGCAAGTGCAGATGTTAGATGTCCCCTCTTCATACGAGACAACGTTATTGCGTAGTTTTCAGTTTGGTTTACGCTCTCTCCTGCTAAGCAACGGCATCGTATGCTTTGATTTCAACTTTGCCCTTTTGTTTACAACTAAAGAAGTTACGAATAATGAATGGATGACATATTCCGCAGCAAATATGTTGCACATTATTTGAATTAGTTATCATATTACAATTTATTTGACTCAAATAGAAAACTATCGAGCGAAAATGTTAGAATATCAAAACTTACGGACGGTTGATTCACGTAGAAAAATAATAATAGAAATGTGAATAAATATAGTGAGGAATGGGAATGAATATAATCATTATAATTATGATAGTTGGTTAAGAGGGAGGAATGATTACCATTATCATTGATAGTGGTTGATTTGTTAAAAATATTAAGCAATAAAAATTTGTTATATTTTCATTAATTACATTGTAATTAACTAATTATTATATTTTAATTAATCATTTAATTATATTTTAATTAATTAATTAATTATATTTTATATACGTGTTAATTGCATTTTAATTAAATTAATTAATTGTGTTAATTATATTTTAATTAATTAAAATTTTGTTATATTTTAATTAATTATATTGTAATTAACTAATTAATTATATTTTAATTAATCAATTAATTATATTTTAATTAATCAATTAATTAATTATATTTTATATATGTGTTAATTATATTTTAATTAATTAATCAATTAAGAACCAAGAAATGAAAGTCATTCCTCTAGGTTGTGGGGGGTATGGTAGATTACCCAAAACTAGGATATAAAAAACATGGACATTCAATCATGATAAACAACCAACCATCCTTTTTCATCATATACCCATAGATTCATTCCCAATTCCCTCAACTAAGCACCCCTTTAATTACCCGGACAAGGCTATCTTTTATATAATTTTTTAAAAATGAAATGAGTTAAGGCAAAATTTTTACATATATTTCAATATATATATTAAAAGAATCTAAACATTTCACAAATATTTAAAAAGGATTATGTTATTTTTCAAATATTTATCAAAAACTCCTACCAAAAAAAGTATAATTAATAATTTTATTATTTTTTATGAACCCCTTGTCAAATGTGTATGGCATATGACAAGTGAGCCCTGTAACGCCCCAATACCCCCTGGGAGGAATACTAAGGCGCTACTCTCACTCTCCTCGCGCTCACTCGATCTTTACCAATTTTACTTAATCATGCGGAAGCGTAATTTACC
>JAOQMM010000173.1:21718204-21734941 GCA_027563515.1 Erythroxylum platyclados
TAAAGAATTTAAAACTGAATTAAATTCAAAAGAATTACCACAAATCCAAAACCATCTTCAGTCCTTGTAAGTATTCACTTTAGGAGGCTAGAAGTTGTGTTTATGGGTGACCTTGGACATTTGATCAGGATAAGTATACAATTTGGAGGCATTAGCTATAGCCGTAGCGTTCCCAGAGCGCATTCTTAAGCTCCCAGAACGGAACAGCTCAAGACCAGTCTGGTGCTCCAAAACCTCCATGGTGGGTTGTTGGAACTCTGACTTGGTCCTGCGGTGAGATGAGCCGCTGAAGGAGTCTCCTCCGGTTAACAAATGGTAGCTACGGCTTGAACCCTCCGAGAAAGACCTGTAGGTGTTGTGGTGTGGCTTCTGTTTCTTCAGTGCATGCAGAAGATACGGTATTAAACCTTCCATAACTCTATCTTTAATTCCTCTCGATAAGAACTATTTCCCGCAAGTATTGAATGCATCATAAGGTCACGGACCACATCCATATATATACTGCAAAAGGGTCCGTGCTAATGGATAAGTGAGGAAACTTCAAAGGTGATTGCGCTTGGTCAACCAGAATTTATTGAATGCGGCTCTCTTGGATAGTCCTTCCCCAGTTTTTGACGCTTAGCAAATGAATATGGTGTGCATAGCATCAATTCATTGTAACATGTGCACGTACAACCAATTGTCTAGCGAGCTAGCTAGCTTCCTACTCCATTAAAGTTACCAAATTTGACATTGAAAACGTGGTGCCCGTGGAGGTTTAGTCCAACGAGAAATCTCTGTCCCTAAATGTCAACATAACATCTGGATTGACCCTTCAATTGCACGACGGAACATTGCTCAATGGTGGATGGATAAGGTACAGAAAAGAGAGAGTTGAGTTTGAGTTTGAGTTGTTATATAGTTTTAACACCGATTCAATCTTTGACTTTCGCTTATTTGGAACGTGTTGTGTCCTAGTGGGAGTGCATTCAAGTTGAATGGTGTATTATCTAATGTTTGATTATTAATAACTATATATACAAAGGAAAGCTACTTTCCGAAGAGTTTGACAAATATGGAGGTAAGTACCTTTAATTTTCTTAATAAATAATTAATAAAATTGAAATAATTTATTTGACTTTAAATGATAATTTATAACTAATAAATGTAATACATTTTCTAATATTATATTTAACCAAATAGATATACTCTCTTTATGCATATTCAAAATTTATTCACCATTAAATATTTATCTTTGATGAATAAATTTAAAGATTTTATAATTATCTCAATAATATAATATTTAATAATAATAATTTATTTAGTCTTAATTTAATACAATTTTACACGTAATGTATAAAAATTTAATAAATAAAAGAAATAGTATTCATGAGAAAATTATTATAACTATTTTATATATTAAAAGTAAATCAAATATAAAACTTGCAAAATGTTAAAATTTCATTATAACAGTCAATACATAATATAAAATTTTCATAAATGAATTTGATTTAAAAAATATTTTAGATATCAATTTAAATAGGTTTAGAGTTATGTAAAAAATCTTTATAAATTTCAATGTCTCATTAAGTATATGTTTACTATATTTAATGAGACAAACATTTAAATAAATATATTTATTCTTATCAATGCATACAACAAAATTCTTCATCGATCATTGATAATGACAAATTATTCATGATCATAAATATGATATACTACTTATGATATACTAAAGCTTAAGTTATACATGATATAGAGAAAATAAATTTAGAATTTTGTAAATGTATCTTTAATATTTTTAATATAACATTTGAATAAGACAATAATTTTATCTTTGTAAAAACCGAATTTGATTTATTTTGTGTAATTATTCCCTCACTCTTCATTGTTAATTATATTGAAGCCTTTTTTATATTGTAAAAACAATATATCAAGTTACATAATTGTTGCTTTCAAACCTTAAATCTTTGTTGACAAACTAAAGAACTGATTTTAAATATCAGAATTGAACTTTGTAAGATACATTCAGAGCGTTAAAGAACTCTTATAGAGTTGAGGCTTAAGAGCTTTTAATTATTTTTGAGTTGAGTACATTCACACAGATATGAGACATATGCGCCTTCATGATTTAACAAAGAGATAAAGTTACTTCATTACACTTACGAGTTAAAAGAGCAAATATATTATAATAACATTCACCGGTGGTGAATATCCATAGCAGGATCATATAATCACATGCACAAATTCACACACGCAACACAGTTCATAAGTTCATAAGTCAAAAAGGGGGTCAGCACCCCATAACATATTCAAAATTGTTTTCAAATCTTAAACGCATTCAAAACTGGTTTTCATAAATCACATAAGGGATCAGCAAAATGTGGGCGTTTCGAAGAATTAAAACACAAGGCTATAGCCTGCGAGTTCGTATAAAGATGGTGTTTTTCAGGAAACAGAAAAACAAAGGGGAGTTTTATTTTTAAAGGAGTAAAACAAACCATAATTCATTAAATTAAGGTTTCAAGCCTTAATTTTATCAAATCATCAAAAAAATTGATTCAAATTAAACAGTTAAAGTAGGCTTTGATACCACTATTAATAAACCAACTGTAATCGAATTATGAGCATAGTGTAAAAATAAAATTTTAGCGGTTTCAAATCAAATCAAAATAATTGAATAATTTGAAAAATAAGAATCATAAAATAAAGCAATTGTACTTAATTTAGACTTCCTGCTGAAGCCTCTTCGTGTTGTTAACCACGAGCTGTTTATACATCTAGTCTCTAATAATATCCACAAAGCAGTAAAAAGAAACTCAACATTTGGGAGGAATTAAACTAGAGTGCTGATTCCCTTACACTTATTTTTTATATATTAAAAAAGAATTAGGGTTTTATTTTTATTAAAATTAAATATTCCAATTATAATTAAAATTAAACTCTAATTATAATTATAATTTAATTTTAATAAAAATCAAATATCTCATATTTAATCCTTGAATTCTAACTTAGTTTAAATTAATTTTTCTTTTAAACTGTTTTTATGTGTGACTCATTAGATTCCTAATATTTGCCCATGATAATAAATTAGAATTGAATAAATTAAAACTCTTTTTAATTTATATTTAATTCTCTAATTAAACAATTTATAATCGTAGATCAAGATTGACATCTATTATTGTCATAACTACTTAAATATTATGAATGTCAAAAATGAATTGACTCAACCTGTTAATGTATGGTTTTGATGTATAATTTAATCTTTTCATCATCCAGTGCTCTAATTAGACATAAAGTATAGATGTAGTGTCTACTCTTTTTAACTCCAATCATGTTTATTCTTACTAATCAGTAATCGATTTATAATTGATATTTGAAAACACCTTTTTAAATCTCAATTCACTTTATGCTAAAGAATTTCTTCAATCACTACTAATCAAGAACAATGGAACATTCTATCTAATTACTTTAGAGTGATGAATCCTTTATTGACTTATTCAACTATTTCCATATAGTTCATATTGTATTCAAGTACTGCCGACTGAGCTACCCTAAATAATATAAGTCATAAGTAGCATCAAAATATAATAATTTCCATATGAGATAATCTTAAGTCTAATGATCAATTATAAAATCATCATGATGACGAAATCTACATACATATAAGTTATATTTCATTTAGAATTCTCATAATCGGATCAGTTTAATGAACTTATTCTCTAATAAGTACCAACATGCTTGTTTAGTAATCGTCATACTTTAATTTATCAAATCAATTACTTTCTTTATAAGAAAGAAATATCTCGTGTGCTAATTTTATCATTTCATTAATATATTATCTTAATGAAACTATGACTAAGAATAATTTAAAAATAATACATAAATGCAAGTTGAATCTCATAATTATAATTTTAAGTATACAATAATTATTCCAAGAATTTTATCATTATTATTAAAACATCAAATGTAATTGAAATAATACAAAAATATAAATAATACCTTTATTAATTAAAATAATAATATCATAAATAAAATTATAATCTCTTGGTTGACTAGAAGGGCATAAACTAACATTGATTTGGTATAAGGATATCCCAAATGTATTGTTTAAGAATAATGTTCTCCGGTAAGATCATGGCATTATTATGAGCTGGCTCTTGTTGATGGCAAATCATGAATTGCGCTAAGCCAACACGCAAGAATTCTGGATGTCAATGCAAGCCTCCAAGGACTCGTCCGATTAGTCCAAAAGCAGTTCAGGCCGAAACCCACTGACGAGATGCTGGCATGGTGCATCCAAATATTATCGTGTTTGACCTTCCAGCTACTGTGCGATTTTCAATAGTTACCATCCTCCATTAGTTTTATGTATTACCGTATAGTTTTGCGTGCGTATTAATTTGTAATGGTCGGTGTTGGCTGGGAAGTACGTATAAAACCAGATAACTTTCATTTCTAATTAGGAAGTAATTTGAGTTATAAGATAGGCATAACAACTCCTAGGCCTTATTCTTAACGCTTTCCAAATCAATTTAGTGTATATCATCAATTCGTTATAAATTGTAACATGTGAACATATAATCAATTGTTTTACGACCTAGCTGGCTTTCTTTGACATTAAAGGGCTAAGATTCTGTGGATTAATCGCAAGATGGGAAGTTTCTGTGAAAAGAAATGTGGTCTAAAGGATGGATAATGAAGAGTAGAGAGAAGGTGGGTTTGAGTTAGTACATAGTTTCACTTCAATTTGATTATGGTTTTGGGATGTTGAAAGTCAAGCAATTTAATCCTTTACTTTTGCTTATATGGAACGTGGCCTCCCTTTGTGTTTGACCGTCTATAATCTGATTCTTGACCATTATTAGATTAATCAATACTGAATGGTGACCATATAAACCCAACTATCTGTCCTATAAGGAAGATTTTGTGAATCTTTTATGCGTGTTCTTATATATATGTTTGATATTTTTTATCATGTTTTATTTGAAATAATATGTATTGATGAGTTAATAAACTTATTTTATTTTTTTAATTTGATTAATACCTTTACATGTGACATCAAGTTTAAGCCAAATTTTATAAGTGGTTTCATATATGAATACCTTAAAGAAATCATTTCTACAAAATAATTTGTAAATGATTTTTCTATATAAGTAAATAAATCTCTTGTTTTGAGGTTCACATTCTTTCCTTTAGATTTCTTTTTAATCTACAACTTTCATAGGAACAAATGGACTATTTGAAACTATTTCTCTCAAATCTATACTTTTGGCCATTAAGAAAAATTTCATCCTAATTTTTTAAATAAACATAGTCATTACTATTAAAAAAAATGGGTTATGCTAATATTTCATCCCTCTTGATTGTATGAGGATGATGATGAACCTAAGTAAGCCATTGTGATATTTACTTTAGAACTTTGTTTGAAATACTAACTTAAAAGACTTACTCTGACATTAGTCCTTAATGACATTCAAGAGGGAGGTGAATTGAATATTAATAAATTTAAACTATTATTTCTCATCTAATGAATTGTATTTGAACAGTAACTTAATATAAATCAATAGCACAATCAAAGAATAAGTTAAAGAGTATAAGGAAGAAGAAAGGAAAACCAATTTATAATGATTCGACAAACAACTCTTACTTATAGTTATTCTCTAAGATACTTCTTAGAATTTCCACTAAGTATCTTCTTTCAACAAAGTAAAGAAGTGCTTTCGTACATTAATCTTGTTTTTCACTAATAAAAAGAAATTCTTCTTACAATCTGTCTCCAAAGTAAGGAGTAACACCACTCATGAAAGAATTTATACTTCAAAATAACTTATTTGATCCTTTTGACAACTTTAGATGCTCACTCACTAAAATGCAATAATGAATGCTCAAAATGCATTGGAAAATTCTTAGAAATGTCTATATAAGACACTTAAATATGTTTTTTAGTTTAATAAAATTATATATTTATAAGGTTTGTTGTTCAAACTAGCCATTGCTAATGACTAGTTTATGTACATTGGTCGATCTATGTTGCATATTGGTCGAAAAATGTACAAGTCATTACAACATCGGTCTACCGTTATGATATATTAATCGAACAATATATTAACTAATGTTGCTACGAATTCTTAGTATATAAGTTTTGACAATTTTAACCTATATTGGTTGATTAGTAACCTATATAAGTTCACCAATACACTTTAAATCATGATTCCAATATCTTCAACTGTTCAAACTTAATTTTTGCTAATGCAAAATGGACTTTAAACACTTCTCCAAATCTTTCCTAAAGTATATTTTAAGGATCAAGATGATTTTCTTCGAAATCAAAACTTTAACTGTTTTAATGATTGAGATAACTCATGTAATGAGTTAAAATAATGATTTGTTTATGCATGATGAGCCTCTAAAATATCAAAGTGACCAAGTATAAAGTATAGTAAACATTAGATATTCATTTCTAACTTTGTTATGTCTTTTTATTCCTTATTTTTGATTTTGTTCTTCACTTGAATGAGTTAAACTCATTGTTATTTAATGTCTTCAAAATATGTATCTTGATTTATGTATGACCATTATAACTTTCATTTTTTTAATAAAAAACAAGCTCATTAGTAATACTTATGTTTTGTTAACATCAAAGTATGGATTATTACCTCCCTAAGTTCAACATTAAAAAAAAAAGATAATAAATCCCCAAGTGAAGCTTAGGGAGTGGACATACACCAAAGTTGTTTTGTCAAATTATTATAAATCTATTTTTTTTCTCTTTCCCTAATTTCTTAATTATTATTATGATTTTTTGTGATTATCATATATGAATTTATCATAATCACTCATTAAAATAGAAAAATTAATTCATCAATTTTCAGATAGGAAAAATAGTGAACACAAACAATTCATCTCCTCTTATATGTCATCTAAGAACCAAGTACATTTTTCATATGCTTGACAATACCCTTACGTTAAGGAGTTCCTATAACTATGTGGTGTATTTCTCTTTCTTAACTTCCACATAACTCATTAAATTCTCTTCTATATAATTTCACATTGTTAAATCTTTTTAGATATTTAACTATTTTCTAGTTTAATTCTTCACTGGATCCTTACATCATTTAAAAGTAGTAAAAATATTACTTTTAAATTTGAGAAAAATAAACGCACCTTTCTAAAGTACTCATTAATAAAGATAAGTATGTACTAAACTTGATCTTTCAGAAGAACTTCAGCAGATACTCAAAGATCTAAATTGATGTGGTCAATAATACTTTTAATTATATGAATAATTGAACTAAAGTTGAGTCTTTTCTTCTTTCCAAAGGTCCAATATTCACATAAGTTTAACTATGATGTACTCTGTTCACTTATAATTCTCTCTTACTTAGTAAGGTAATATATTTCTCGCTCATGTGTCATTATCTCGCATATCATAACTTGGTAACATCATAATATAACAAAGAAGGTGTAATTATTATTGAAAATATACTTGAAAGCATAAATAAGAGAAGTCATATCTTTCTTATTTATGTTTCTCGATATCATATGTGATAACATATACCATCATGATTTATAAAAGAAAATATAGTTATTGAAAATATAAATATAATAGAATTTCCATCCAAAACTTATGAAATACTAATAATATCCAAAATTCATTTATGATGAGGTTTAAACTTTGAATTAGCTACTATAAGAATATTTTATTCATACTACTTATATAATCCATTGGCTTAATTACTATAAGAATATTTTCTTCAAATTCCTTATATAATCAATTAGCTTCAAGAGGTGAATATTTTCTTCAAACTCCTTATATAATCCACTGGCTTCAAGAGGTTTATATTTATTCTTATTTTTGGTTTGTAACAATCAACCTTACATTCCCTTTTGCTTATAATAATGGTCATAAATCAAAATCTTAATTCTAACTTTTGTCCATAGTCATAATTTTGAGGTGTTTGAATTTCTTTCAGTAATTTTACCTCTAACAACTAGGCTTTGATATTTACTTTAAATAATATTATTACAAAATTTTGTTAATTACCTCTTTTAAACATAAGGGTTAATTGTAAAAAATCTCAAATTTTTATTTATTCAATTTTACAATACTAACTCAAACTTTAAAAAATAACATTAAAATGCACCAATTTTAAACTTTTAGCAAAAATAGTCCGACGTTATGCCTATTTTCAGTTAAAATACAATATTTCCATTTTCATAAAAAAGAATATAGTCCTTTAACTATTAAGAACTATTACATATATCATTTAATATATAAAAATCAATTACGTAAATGGTGGCCATCTTGTCAAGACTTTCAATATAGCAGTAATTAATTTGTGAGTAATTTTTGAGAATTTTATTTTTCTTTATTTTTTGAAAAGATAATGTTATTATCCCTAAGATGAGCTTTTCTTCATTAAAAGTAAATTCCATAAAATACTTGTTCAAAAATAATCATGAATGAAAGTAGATATATCTATGTAATTGTACATGTATCAATGCTAAACTCTAAATATTTTTAATATTTTTCGCATACTTAGTAATAATATACAAGAAATCAATAGTCACTAAATATTTATTCAAGTTTACCTCCACCTAAAAAAATTACAATATTAAATTCTATTATACTATAATACTTATTTTCTTTTTCTTGACTACCACACATGCTTAAAATTAAGATTACTCATTGCAATTAATGAGTCTAATAATAACTACCTTGAGAAAGTCTAAGAATTACACTCTTAAGTAATAAAAGTAATAAAATAGGTGTATAGCCACTAACAAACTGCTAGTTATAAATTATAAAATAATATAGTAAGAGAACATTGTAAACAAAATTTGAAATTATATACTTGAAGTAATTTGCACAATTTGCCTACCATGTTACTTATGTAATCTTTATGCTTAAATTATAATAGGATAGCACTCATTGTTAGCAAACTTAATGTTTCGAACAATGTCAAAGTTAACAAACTTGCATAAATAATTGAACCAAAAAAAAATCAATGTTAAATAATATATTACATACATTATCAAATTTACACGACATTTACACCAATAATAATACTATCTTATAAATTAACTACAAAGCCTCTTTTTTATGTAGCTTTTCTTTATAGAAATTTTATATATATGAAATTGAAAGTTGAAAGTCTACTAAAGCAAACTTTTTCTAACTTCCCCCAACCTTAACCATGTAACAACACTTACACTTGCCTCTGGATGAGTTAAATTGTATTCCCTCATTCTTGAAGCTCAATATATGGTGTTTTCAACTTCAGTATGATTCACTTATACTTGGTTAAGGTTTTATTGATCTTACCTCATTCACGTCTTTTTTCTATCTTCTTTTTATTTGTTACCTTTAATGCCAACCATTGGTATCTTCTCACATCCCAACTCTTCCTTGATACTTGCATTTCAAATACAATGTTAGAAATCATTTTAACAATTCTCCAATTGTACCGAAGGCTTCTTCAAGATATGACATAATCTTGAACCACTTCTTTTTTTTTTTTTGTTCTTCATTGTTAGCTTCTCCTCATGACTTAAGACAATTTCAACCTTTTCCTTCTCCATTATCGGTGTCTCCTTATACCTTGGAATTGGTTATTCACCTACCTTCTTCATTATTAGTGTCTCCTAACACCTCAAAACTTCTTTTCTTCCTTATCATTGAACTAAAATGTCAATAACTATTCACAGATACACTACAAATAATGATGTTTATATAGAAAAACAACAAGTTAATAATTTATTACTTTTGCATCTTCTAAATTCTGCAATACTTTCCCAAATTTCTTTGCAACCTCCTACCTTTTATGATGTTCTTTAGGTGTTTCTTATTATAATCAAGCTTCCATATCTAAGAATATATCTAAATGTTATTATATCAAATAAAATAACATTACATTCAATCTCCTATACTCGTGCGGGGATACCATCAATACCTAACAACTCATTAATATTGGTATCATCCTAAACTATAATTATTGCCATCTATTCCCACTTAAATGGATGGTTTGATTGTATTCTATCCAAATAAAAAATTTACAAATAAATAAAAATTGAATTCATATATTATGAATACATTTTGTATGGGAACAAATATTTATTGATACTTTAAAATTGTTAGATGCTTAACTCACTATCAAGGTAGCTATGCATCTATCTGTGTAAGGTAAAACACCTTTGGGCTTTGTAGCTTGGTGGAATTTGTAAAAATGCTTATAAAATGGTTCATAATAAAATTTTTCCAACCTAGCTACTCATATACATCAACATTGACTACAGTATCTAGTAGCTATGTTATGATATTTTAGTTAGCATTTGGAAAAAAAAAATCTAACCCATAAATAAGGAAGTTCTATTGAAAACTTTTCTACATTCGTGCACCCCCTAAATGTTTTAGTACACATTGAATAAGTATTTGGTGATCATTGAATTTGTACTCTTTATGAAATCTCAATACTTTATCCTCATCAACTTTTATGCATACTTGTTTGTTTTCATTCAGAACACCCATGACCCATGCCATAATGTCTCTAAAAATATCCTATACTTGATCTTGCCTTATTATCAACATAAGGTCATTTGGATCAAAACAAAGAGACAACTAGTAGCAGAGGTCCCTTTTCACATAAAACCTCTCCATTTCTTTAAGCTTATTGAATCCTATATCGATCACCCACTTCAACTGCTCTAGAGTAAGGCTCTACATCATTTCATATACCTTCTTTAAATAACATCTCATTTCACTACAACAAAGTAGACAATAGTTACAAAACAAAAATGTAACCAATTTGTAAAAAAAATGTCACGTATAATTATTTATGACATTTCTATTTTGTGGTATGAAATATCGATAATTCCCTATAGCAAAAAATTATAGGTGATTTTCTAGAATCATAGACAAATATTATTAGCTACTAAATTTTTTTTGTACCTAAAATACCATAATTGTCAAATATCGAGTATAAGTCAATGCTAACAGGAAAAAAATTGGCATCATATGATAGGCAATGAAAAAAAATAACCAATACTTTTTTGCTACATTTTATGCATTTGTAGTGATATATGATTTGCTATGTTTTTTTAGTTTCGTAAGTAAAATATTTTAACTATGTTTGCATATTTTCTTAAGTAAAGTCTTTTAACTATAAGTGTGTGAAAATGTTACCAAACATTATTTGCGACTTTTGGATAATACTATTGACCATTTTGTGATGTTTTACATAATATATTAAAATGTATTTTGCTTTGAATTATTTGGTTATTATTATAAAATTAAATCATAAAGAAATATTATTAATTCAAAATGTTGAACATTCCTTAGATGAGTAAATTTATATAAGTATAATCAGATTGTACTAACAAAAGTAATATAACATTAATAGATGATGCTTGGTTTATACATAAAATATTAATAATAGTTTGAGCATTCCTTATAATTTGTAAACAAAAAAATATAGAGAAAATTTTCATAAATTGGAATATGTCTAGACATACTGTCAAATATTGGTGAAATGTATTGACCAAGTCCATAAACATGTAACAAATAACAAAGTTGGTTAAAACTAACTAAAATTATTATGATAAAATTGATACACTAATTATTTGGTTCAAATTAAGCAAACAATACATAACTTTACCATTAACAGTGTGGTTGCTCATCAGTTGCATCTTCATCCATTTTGTAATTGATTTAAAAAAGCCGCAGGATAGGGTTCCAAGGGAAATCATATAGAGGTGTTTAGAAGTCAAGGGGGTTCCTACAATTTATATACAAATTATTAGGGATACATATATAAAGGTGTAAAAACTAAAGTAAGAATGATAGGAGGAGATATAGAGCATTTTTCTATAGATATTGGGATACACTAAGGCTCCTCTTTGAGCCCTTCTTGTTTGCAGTAGTGATTGATAAGCTCACCAAGAATATCCAAGGGATGTGCCTTGGTGCATGTTGTTTACTAATAACGTTGTTTTAGTGGATGAGACAAAAGAGGGGGTCAATGTCAAGCTTGAACTTTGGTGGGATACGTTAGAGTCCTAGGGGTTTAGATTGAGTAGGACTAAGACTGAGTATGTGGAGTGTCACTTTTCGGGACGTAGAGTGGTTACCGATGGGGAGGTAAAGATTGGTTTAGAATTTATACCATAAAAGAAGTGATTTAAATATCTAGGATCTATCATCCAGAGCAACAGAGAGATTGATGAAGACATAGTTCACCGGATCAAATTAGGATGGCTTAAATGGAGAAGGGCATTAGGAGTTTTGTGTGATAAGAGAATGACAATGATAGAACTTACCAAAGACATAACCCACAATAGAAAACTTTGACGTCATATGACTCAGATAAAGGATCCCTCGTAAAGAGATCCTTGTAGTTCCCAAAAGTTTCTTTTTTATCTTTTTCCTATTGTAGTTAGCCTAAAATTGTAAATAGGTAGTACTTACCTTTTAGAGTTTTAGCCTAAGCTTTTTACCAAGCTTGTTTTATTTATTTATTTATTATTATTATCATCATCATCGTCGTCGTCGTCATCATCATCATCATCATCATTATTTCTTTCTTTCTTTCTTTTTCTTTATCATCATCATCATGTGGGTCATTTGGAAATAGTGTCTTTACTAGTTAGGGATAAAGTTGCATACTATTGGATCTCCCCAGAACCCGCGTGTCAGCGGAATTTCTACTGAGTGTTGTTGTACAACAAGTGATAGAACAATGCTAGGACTTATAATTAATACAGAACAATGTTAGGACTTATAATCAATACCCTTCACTTTCCTATTTATTTCCATCATAATCCGATCTAAGTAACCTTTTGAATAACATATCGTGTTTTGCTAATTTAGCTAAAGTTTCTTCTCCCTTGATTACTTTAGCCTTTAATGCAACCTTAAGCTTGTTGTTTACATCTTGAAGTTGTTCAATGATTATCTTCTATGTAGATATTGAAACATTTAGCATAGTTTCATTACCAAGGCCTTTAATATATCCCGAACGAGTACCAAATGCTATATAATAAATTTCATCTGTTTTGGGCTCATTGCCCTTAGATTTAGACTTCTCTAATATCTCACACTCTTATTCATCAAGGTTCTTCTCACTCTATTTTATGAAATAAAAAATCAAGGCACAATAAATAAATTAATGCTTATTCAATAAAGTACAACTTGCGAATATTGATATTACATATGCATTTTGAACAACTATAAATGACTTGGGCCCTTGATTATGAGGTGTTTTTATTTTTGATCTACTCACCCTTTCCTTCTCATAATTTTCCTAAATTCAAGAAAAACATAGCTCAGTCATTAATTCATCTAACAAGATCAATGCAAGCAAACTTAAAGGCAAGAAATCAAACTTGAACTTTTGGGTTAGACCAATAGTCACACAAACCTTTCCAACTTTGTTTAATCAATTGTTTAGGTATATGGCTTCATGCCTCCGCATCAGAAGTAAAAGACTTCTAATACTTATGTAACTTAAAACAACAATTCCTAGTCCTTTGTTTTAATAATGTAGTAACACAGTTTAAAACAATTGTGTTCTGAGTATCCAAAACATTCAATTTCAACTATGAAAAATAAGAAAGAATTTAATTAATCTTAAATTCATTGAAACAATGTTATATAAAGTTAAAGATTCAGAATAATTACCACAACTTTTTCCAATTCATTTTCAAGTAATTTGTCTTCGTTCAAGTCCTTAACATGTTTTAAACAAGGTAGTTCTATTCTTGCAACAATTTCCAACTTAGTTGATAATGAGTGTAAATATGTATGTATAATTTGCAATTCATTACAACATTGATTCATTGCAATTCACTACCTCTAGCTTTACCTCAACCTTTTTTTTTATAGTACTAGCATTGGAAGCTAACAACAAATGGATACGATAAGAAAACGTTTAAACTATAAGAATATATATTAGAGAATAAGTATACTTGAAGGAATAAAAAATGACAAAATGGCAAAAATAACCCTAGCGTTTATAACTTAATAATAATTAAACCTTAACATTATGTTGTGTTCAAATTAAACCCTAACACTTTATAATCGTTCAAATTAAATATAATGGAGTGACAACAAAGTCATATATTTGCCATGTAATTACTGATGTGATAAAAAAATTTTAATTTAAGATTAGGTCCCACTGTGCCATATCACGTGGCATTGTGGGACCCAATTATTAAAGATTAATTATTAAATTTATTAATTTAATATTATTAAGTTTAAATTAATTAAAATAAAATTAATTGATCTAATTAATTTTATTAACTAATAATTCTTTGAGACAAAGATCCCAAAATTTGAGAATCCATCAATTTTTATTTCAATCCAAACTTTGAAACAAGCAACGACTGATCCTAAAATCTACATATGTCGACTGCTCAAGGCTCTTCACCATCACAAAGGTTTGTGTATCTAGATACACCTAGTCCTCTTTGCAATCTGTTCGTGAAATTCCCTCCTAACTACTAGTCTCTTTTATTTAATCGGAGAACTCAAAACCATCTCTTTCTTCCCTATGTAAAAGTGCTTCATTAGTGCTTTTAAGGGTGATCTATTAACTCTCTTACTGCTTATTGCCTTGTCTTCTCCTATCTTTGACACAGTGGTAATGGATGAAACTATTGTCACCATCGAGAGGGTCTCTGTTACATTGTTGCATACCACAGAGGCTTGAGAGATTTCTAGGGTTTTGTTTATTTCTTGTCTTTCTTCTTGCTTATGCTTTTGATTGAAATAAAAACAGAGCTTAAGCTTTAAGTTGTTGGATAATAAGGATTTATATGTTATTTTGATCGTTTAAACAAGAAAAGGGATGATAGTTTGGAAATGGGTGTCTCAGAGGGAACTTCCTTGATTGTTTCTTCAGAGAGAAACCGATGGTAGTGAAGTTACATTGAGATTTAGTTTATGGGATTTAGGGCAAGAAAGCTAGTGTCCTGAGGAAGCTTTTGGTTAATGACATGTTTTCTTAGTGGCAGAATTATTACCTAAAAATATTAGGTAACAAAATCAATTGGATTAATTAATTTTATTTAAATTAAATTAAATTTAATAATATTAACCTAATAAATCTATTTTTTTAAAAAAATTAATAATTATTTTTTAAAAAAATTAATAATTAATCTTTAATAATTAGGTTTTATAGTGCCATATGGCACTTATGTGGCATAGTGGGACCTGATCTTAAATTAAAAAGTTATTATCTTTTGCCACATCATTAGTTGATGTCGTTATCACCTTTTTATATTTTCCATCCACACAGGATTCAATTTAAACAATTATAAAATGTTAGAGTTTAATTTGAATACAGTAAAACGTTAAGGTTTAATTTGTATTCAATTGTAAATGTTAGTTACTTTACCCTTTTTGCCAAAACAAATCACAAATATGCATTACTAGCTTCGTTATTGTTTGAGGTAGAATGTTATTGTTATGTATGACTTGGAGGTAGAATGTTATTGTTGTTACATTATGGGACTATACTAGAAGATGCTCTATTTCCTATGACAACAAAAGTATATAATAAAAAAGTGTTTAAATTGTAAAGATATATATTAGAGTATATGTATACTTGAAGGTATACAGAAATTTCAAACTTGCATTACTTGTTTAATTATTATTTGATGTAGATTTTCTTCCATTAACTAACTGATTTGGTTAAAGTTGCATAATGTTGTGTTCTAAAATTTTTCTAACAACCACCTTCTTCCTTTTGTTTCTACTAGGTGCCATAATGTTAGATATTTATAAGAAAACATAGATATCAAATAAAAAAGGTAAATATAACATATACGAAATAGAACAAATAAAACCCATCATTAGTAAGAAATATAAAATAAAAAAAGAAAAATATCATATTTGGTGATCATCGAATTTGTACTCCTGATGAAGCCTCGATACTTTATCCTTATCAACTTTTATGCATACTTGTTTGTTTTCATTTAGAACACCTATGACCCATGCCATAATGTCCTTATAAATATCCTGTACTTGATCTTACCTTATTATCAATATAAGGTTATTAGGATCGAAATGAAAAGACAATTAGCAACAGAGGCCCCTTCTTACCTAAAACCTCTCCATATCTCTAAGCTTATTAGATCTTATAATGATCACCCACTTCAACTGCTCTAGAGTATTGATATACCTTTTTTTAAATAACATCTTACTTTAAAAGTATACAAATATTCAAATAATCTTGTCAACAACCACATATGTTCATACTTTAAGGAATAAACTTTAGTAATTTGTTTAAATTATTCAAAAAAAATTTATCTTGTTCTTTCAATCATAGTTTTGCTGACTTGTGATGCCAATTATAACATTATTTATGATGTGTAGATTTAAGTTATAAATCAAATTAAGATAACATAGTCACCAAACTTATTTTCATATACATTATCAATATGTATTCTAAAATAAAAAATTATGCTTACGGGCTGCCTTCCATTTCTCTTTTATGACATTCTTATTTCTTTATTACAGAGGATATAGTAATTTGACAATAGATTTTAGCTTCTTTTATAAAGTTTAAAAATAAAGATATAAATGACAGAACTTTTACATTTTTTTACACATAACTATGTTAGAAGTACCTCTTAATTAAACAATAATTATGCACAAATTATAGTTACTACCACTAAATTCAGTCAACCAACAGGTTCTATAAAAGGTTCACTTTAACTTGTACATCCCATAAAGCTCTCTTATCTTTTTTTCTCAGT
>JAOQMM010000173.1:21769562-21787479 GCA_027563515.1 Erythroxylum platyclados
TTGACTACGGTTTGGTTTGGTTAGGTATATGCATATAATAAGATCACGCACTTCATGATCTAGCTCTGTTCATGATCATGACTTTTGGACGTCATTTTCAGATAAGATAGGCCTTCAATGACGCTTGTTATAAGTTCAATTAACACAGGCTTCAATGAATCTAGTTATAAGTTCAAAGTTAGACCGGATAACATTGATTATTAATTGAAAAGTAATTTGAGTCATAGGATAGGAGTTTACTCTCCATTCCCTGTGAATTATAGTAAAATAACTAATATGATTACAAAGAAATGATCTTGACATTTTTAAATTAAATAAAAAAGAAGAAATTCATCATATTACTTTGCTCACAATAACTTTGTGTGAAATGATTTTTATATTTATATTTTACATTCTTATAATTAGCTGAGTACTTTGATTTGATTATGAGTTCCTTCACTTGAATAAATATAATATATAGTTTTTTAAGTTAAACCTTATAATTTTTATAACTAATAAAGTTAAAGATACAAATAAACATGATGGATACATTCCACTTTCTACAGTGGTTCTTTTGCTTCTATTCCACCTTTCTTGACATCAAGCTTGTATTCTTTTACCATTTTAGATCATCTAGCAAGCCAATCATAACATTAAATCAATGACTTGTAGTGGTAGTAGATAGTAATGCCACATTTCATACAAATAGCTATATAGAAAATATGTAGCCTGGTGTCTAATAGTCTACTGTAATATTGCTACTATATAGAGATAAAGTGGCTCCCATGTTCGCTTTGAGCCAGTTTGAGGTCAAGATAGTGCCTAACTTGGTGCTCACTAGGTGACCCTACCAGAATAGTGTGTCGTCCCATGACTAGCATCCTTTTTCCTTCACTGTCTGCGAGACTAAGTCCCTTGCATACATCTATTGTGATTGTCACATTCCGTGTTCTACCTGCCTTCACCTTTACTCTCTCAAACCCAACAAGTTGCACATTTGGTGCACCAGTTACATCTGATGTGGTAGGTGGCTTCCAGAACACCAACACTACATGGCCTCCACGCATTGGGCCTCGGTTCCTCACTCCAATTACAAGATCAAGTTTTAAACTCGTGCAGTCTACTGAGGAAACATCAATGGCATTGGCTTGCGCATTGGAGTGAAAATTTTGATTTGTAATTGAAAGTATGCTTTTAGGGTAACTGGGTGTAGAATTCAATCTAACTAGTAGTGTAGCAGGAGCAGAAGCTATAAACTTGGAGAAGGTTGAGTAGCTTAGCCCATGACCAAACTCATATAAAGATCTTCCCGTATAAAACCTGTAGGTCCTTCCAGGGAGTTTCCCAGATGCATTAGCTCTCATGTTCATGTCTGTCATCGACACTTGATCTGCATATTCTTTTGGGTACCATGTAAATGGAGTCCTTCCAGCTGCAAAGACATAAATCAGCATGTGTAAGGTCCGAATATTCTTCAACATTAAATCATAGAAATGTCAGAGGTTACCTGGATTATAGTCCCCAAATATGACTTGTGCTATAGCATCTCCTCCATCTTGACCAGGATAACCCACCCACAAAATCCCTCCAACTGTGCTCTCATTTTTGACAAAAGAAATGTCAATGGGACTAGCAGACATGATCACTATAATTACGGTTCCACTGGTTGCATTTATAACGCTAGTAACCAGTTTCTCTTGAAATCCTGGCAATGTCAAGCTCACTCTATCCAACCCCTCTCGCTCTATAGACTGATCAAGCCCCAATACTAGCACCACTGCATCAGCATCAGTTGCAGCTTCAGTTGCTGCCGCAATAAGTTTGTCGTCATTACAACTTACAGACTTGCACCCAGGTTCAAATTTAGCTGTTGTAACATACTTTTGCAGCCCTTGAAAGGGGGTGGTGTACTTGCAGGGTATACCAGCATAATTACTTATCATAGTTTCAGTAACATTACCATTTGGTCCTATGACAGCTAAATTCTGAATTGTATCTTTGGACAAAGGAAGATCTCCACTGTTTTCCAGCAAGACTATTCCTTGTTTTGCCGCATCCAGTGCCAACAGCTGATGATCATCAGTACATACATCAGATGCCCCAAGATCTCCAAATGGGAGCAACTTTGGATTCCCATCAAAGAAACCAAGCCTCATGAGAACTATGTAGTTGTAAGCTAAGGCCTGATCTACTGTGGACTCATCTATTTTTGTTAGGTTAACTGCATTCTCGGTATACCTACCCAAGAAATCCCCACAGTTCATGTTTAAACCTGTAAGATATGAACATATATGAAAAAAGAAAAAGGATTCTTTTCACATTTCAATTTTCTAAAGAAAACGTTAATTTGTTATACCTGCTTTCAATGCGAGGGCTACTGCATCTTCAGGGGTGGCAGTGTAGTGGATGCTATTATGATAAACCTCAACAGAATCACAATCAGAAACAATATATCTGCCAGAAATCACATGAAATGGCTAGTTAGATAAAATGTTTTAGGCTTGACTTATTGAAAAACTTGGCAATTCAAGGAAAAAGAAAAATGAAAGATTTTAACTTATAATGCCAGATAGGGGATTAAGCATATAGTGATTCTTTGAAATTTGTAAAGTAGGAGAAAATGAGAGCCAGCTTATAAAATGCTTAGATGTAGAACACACCCATCAAGATTCCATTGGCTTCTGACAATCCCTTTGAGCAGCTCTGGATCAGCACAAGTAGGAATACCATTTACCCTGTTGTATGAGCACATGACACTACTTACATGTCCCTCCTCCACACAGCTTCTAAATGGAGGCTGATATGTGTCCTCCATATCCTGCTTTGTTACCTGCGTAAACCTCATTGTTATGTAAAGCTTCAGCTAACCAAATACTACGTCTCAAAAACTTGACTAAGGTACAAAAATTAAATAGGTAGTAAAACATCATATCCATCACTGAACACCTGCGTTCTTAGTTCTAAGTAACTGGAAATTACAAAGAATTCAGGAATATATCACAAGTCAATAGTAGTGATCATGCAGTCAGATTGCCTAGTTTACTGCTCTACAACTTCTCTGTGCAGCTTCTGGTACCTGTTAGAAATCTCAGGCTATGTAGCATAACAAAGGTAATAGTAATTAACTAAAAAATGTCAAGTGAAAGGAAGCAAGTCAAACAACCTTTCTAATTGGCTAGCTAAGATTCGTAGATTGTATATACCTTGGCATCAAAATGAAATCGATCGGTTCCTTTCCAATTATCAACATCATAGGCAGTGTAATGTTTGCAACAGCTTGAAACTTTCAACTTGTCATCACTCGTGCTTCCTCCCTCTTCATCAACTTCTTGCAGGCCCTTGACATAATTTACAGCATATATGGACACAACTAGAGGGTCCTCTCCGGGTGTCTCTTGTCCACGACCCCATCTCGGGTCACGAAACACATTGACATTAGGACTCCAATATGTCAACCCAGCTAAACCCAAGTTGTACATGGCTCGAGCCTCTGTTGACACCACCTGCCCCATATTAAGCCAGAGTGTCCTGTTGAAACTAGCAGCAGAGAGAATTGTTGCTGGGAAGCTAGTGGCACCTGGTACTGTTGCATTAAATTTGACACCAGGACCAACATTTGACACTCCATGTAGTGCTTCAGACCACCATTCATAGGCTGGAACACCTAGTCGAGGAATTCCGGTGGCAGTATTTACTAGTTGTTTTACCTTTTCTTTGAGTGTCAAGCGTGAGATCAGGTCCTTAGCACGGTCCTGATATGTTAGGGATGTGTTACAAAATGGGAATTGGCTGGTTTGAGGAATGCTCTCGTCACAAGCAAACTTTTGACAGGCACTAGGGACGATAAGGAGCAATGAGAGTAGTAGCAATGAGAGAAGTTGGCCCTTCATGGTCTCTGTTCTTATTTTGGCTACTTGACTTCTGATATACCAGTATAACATTATTAGTAGCATCTCAACGAAATTTATAGTTGAAGGTTGAGACTCAGTGTCGACTGAGAGTTACCTTCTATGCCAAAAGATGTTGGTTGCTTGGAGTTTGAGACTATTTGACTAGTTTTCTAGTTCAGAAAGCAACGAATGCTTGGGTTGCTTGGCCAAAACAAAAGCCTCTTTTCTCTAACAGCAGCAGAATTTATTGACATTGTTGGGACCCAAATGTTTAACCCTAACTATTTTCCTGGTCCCCATTAACTTGAGGACAGTGAATATTTGCATTAATCTTAAGCATCACTCCTTTTTTCTATAAGTCATCAAGGATAAGTAGAGCACAAAAGCAAATCCTTTCCAATTCTGTTAAGTTCTTTAAGCAACGCCATTCCTGTCCAAGTAAGATACTAAGAAGCCTAATCCTGATCAACTTGGCCCATCTTGCACTTTAGATAATCCTGTTTTGAGGTTTGTACTAGGCGTGACTGTTACTGATTCACTACTTGATAGGATTCAAGTGTTGCCTTTGCTTGGTGTTTACACAAACCTGGCACTTGAAAAGATAAACAGTTCTTCTTTATTACCACATTTTGATAGTTGTTTACTACACGGCTTGCATTTGCCAAGGATCTTTGTCCAATGTTCATTACACTTCCAAAATGTGAGTGTCATGTCTGCTGTGTGTGTGAAGAGAGGAAGAGGGACAGGACCAGAGAGAGAGAGAGAGAGAGAGGAGTATTCAAGGAAGGGTGCCTTCTAAGAAACACTAAGAGTAAGAGAATCTTTCTTATCCCGTTTTACTTACGCTAAATTTATCATTGGAATGTGATGGTGACTTTCTTTCCCCGGAAAAAGAATCAGTGTTGAGAGGATTATGCCTCGAGAGTCCCGTATTTTTGTTCTAACTTAGTAAAGTTCTATGTTTGCTTTCAATAATAAGATATATATATATTTATGCCAATGCAAGAACTTCCCATGTTTAAATAATTGTTTGGGCATAATATAACTTAAATCTTAATGTTTTCATAATATATCTCTAAAAATCTGATGAAATTAATTTTTCGGCATTTTAATATCATGTCAATACTGACGTGATATTATTTTTATATTTTCAATTAAAAAGTAAGTCTTACTTTCACATAATTATTTTTTCAATTAATCAAAAAGCGGATCCAATTATCATACGACAGTGATAGCCACTTTTATATATTTCAAATATTAAGTCTCACTTGTTATGTGACAGTAAAATCTACTTTTTATTTAAAAAAGAATAAAATGTCAGTATTGACGTAATATTTAATTGATAGAGAGTTAACATTGTTAAATTTTTTATCCACTTATAGTCTATTTTGAATGTTTTGAAAATAGTGGAGTTTAATTTAAACGCTTTAAAATGTTAAGATCTATTCTATATTCTGTTATAAATGTTGATATTCAAAATGTACTTTTAAGTCTTTTTATTAGTGTAAGTAATTAAGAGTCTATAGGTACTACTTAGTTCACTCGTACAATTGTGGCAGTGTCTCTTAAAATTAAAATCATTGAATTTTTTAAAAAATTATGCTTTTTAATAATTATACTCTATCTTGGTTAAACTAATAATTCATCATTCGTTATATAAAATATAGATATAAGTATTAATAATTTAAAATAAATGAAAGAGAGAAAATCTTATGAAAATGAACTTTTAGTTTTAGTGTTAAATACAATCCACCTTCATCTCAATTTTTATATTTTTAAAATTATTATTTATTCTTATGTTTTTTTGTAGATATTATATAGATTTCTTTTCACATTTTGTTATTTTGTCATTTATTCGTTATCTTAAATACAATATCATATTAAAATTTAAGAATTTTAATAATATATTAATTTAGTTAAAATAAAAGGTAAATTAATAAAAAGTATGACAGAATATTCTATATTATTTAAATGATATAAAACATAAATGATAATTTTCAAAATAAGAGAGTTAAAATAAAAAAAGATATATACCATTTAATACTAAAATTTAAAACCAAGCTTAAAAATCAGGATGGACTAACAACTTTTTGTTATGGGTCTAGCCTCATTTTAGAGATTATTTGTTCGTCTAATTCTACTAATTTTGGGCTCCATAAGTGTTAATTGTTTTCATAGATCAAAAGAAATAAAGATTAGGCAGATTTAAGGTAGAAACAGTTGATTTGAAGTTGTTTATGGTATCACACACCATGTTAATAATGGACATAGCCATATGGATGAATGTGTAAGTTTTTGTAACCATGTACAAGTTGAATGATGACATTTAAAGTTAAACACACTCATGTGGAGTCAAACATGCCTATGTTAGGTCACTAAGACCATATGCGTTAGCAGCGTTAAGTTTTAAAGTTTTAAAGTTGAACATGGTCACCACATATGGCCTTGTAGGCGATCATATGTAATATAAAATCTTATTTTTTTAGATTAAAAAATAAGTTTGGAAAATAAAAGTTGCATAAGATAGAAATACTCGAAAAATGAAGAGTTTTAGAGTCCAAATAACATTGTTCAACTGGAGTTTTATTGAAGTTTGATTTCTAGGATTAATTGGAAGTATTATTGGCATATATATGTATATATATATATATATACTTTTACTCAATTGTAGAAGCTTTTAGAGAGGCAGAAGAGAGATTATATGTGGTTGTTTTGTCATGTGCTCTTAGCTCGAAACCTTAAACGTATGTATCCTGTTATTTTTTATTTAGAACTTATTGTTAGTTTTTCCACGTTCAAATTGTGTATCTAATTTATCTTTAATAATCTATATTGTTTGACTAATTTGTTATGGGTTGAGTGATTTCATTGATCATATGAGTGTTATTGTTTGGAATCTAACAACTGGTATTAGAGCCTTATGTATGGATAGTAACAATAGCTCTATGGTGAAGTTGACATCGATTAACTACTCAATATGGAGAACTATAATGAAAAATCTCTTGTATTGCAAAGATCTCTATGATCCAATCAATATTGAAAAAAAGTATAAAAGATGATGTTTCATATAAGCTAGAGAAGATAGATAAAGAATGAGAGAAGATGAAGCAGAAAACCTTAGGAACTGTTATACAGTAGAATGATATTAGTATATTCAACTACGTATCCCAAGAGACAAATCTTTTTAACATATGGAAGAAACCCCCTTCCATAATTAAGGCCTCCTTGATTAAATGGTTTGTGAACTTGAAGTTGAAGGTTAGGAAATTAGCGTTAGAGCATCTTTGCGAATTTTAGGATGGTATGCTTTCTTTAAAGAGACTTTTGTTGTGACTATTAGTAACTCCACTCTGGATGGTGTGCTTTCTTTATATGTGATTAAAGAGAGTATGTTTAATAATGAGATTGCGAGGAAGGAGATCAATGTTGATAACACACAGGCTTTTATGGTAGAAAACAGAGGAAAAAGCAATAGTAGAGGTCTTAAAATGTAAGACAAGTTTAAGAATAGGTCTAAGTCAAGAGATGGTAAGGAAATCAGGATATGTCACTATTACACCAAACCTGGTCACACAAAGAAGTCCTATTACTAGCGAAAGGAAAAATAGAAGAAGCAAGACAATTAGAATGATAGAGACAATAATAAAACGATAGCAACAACCTCAAGCACAAATGATGAGATATCATTGATTTGTGTGACTAGTAAGTGTCTTCACATTAGTCACTTAGATTCTGAGTAGCTTGTCAATGCAATGGCCTCCTACCATTGTATTTCAAAAGGGAATACTTCACTAGTTACACGAGTGGTGATTTTAGAAGTATGAAGATGGAAAATTAGAGCTCCACCAACATTATTAACACAAGTGACATATGAGTTCAAACTAACATTGGGTGCATGTTGACCTTGAAAGGTGTGACACATTCTTGACTTGTGTTCACTTTGTTGTTCACGAACGTGCTTAACCAAGAAAGATATCAACATATATTTAAGGATGGCAAGTGGATGTTGTTTAAAGGAGCATTAACATTTGCTTATGGTGGATTATGCTATAGCTTATATAAGACACATTTGAAGGTGTGTGCTAGAGAACTACATGTCATTGAGGAGAATACTTCTCCATATTTGTGGCATTAGAGATTAAGAAATGTTAGTGAGAAGGAGATCAAATTTTTAGCTAGAAAATCATTTATCCTTGTAAAAACCATTGTTTCTCTCAACCTATATGATCATTACGTAGCTGGAAAGCAGTATTCGTCATTCCATAAAAGGTCAACTAGAAGGAAGACTAAGTTAGAGCTCGTGCACTCTAACATTTACGGTCCCATTGAGGAGGATTCCTTGGGAGATAACAAGTACTTTTATTATTTTTATCAATGTTACTACTTATAAGATGGGTTTTCATGTTAAAAATATAAAGGTAGGTGATTGAGACCTTTAAAAAATTTCATACCATAGTGAAAAGGGAGACAAAGAAGAAGTTAAAGTTTCTCTAAACTAGAAATAGAGGCGAATACAACTTCAACAAATTTAAGGACTATTATGCGAGCCTTGACATAAGATGTGAGAAGACAGAACCTGGTGCCTTATAACAAAATAGTGTTGTTGAGAGGATGGATAAAACTATTATGGAGAAGGTTTGATATATGCTCCAAATGTCCAATCTACCAAAGACCTTTTAGGATGAGGTGGTATAAACCACAGTATATGTGATAAAAAAAAAACTTCTTCAGTCCCCTTGGATCTTGATATTTTGAGAGAGTGTGAAAAGGGAAAGATTTGACTTATACACATTTGAGGGTATTCAGATGCAAAGTTTTCAAGCATGTTCCAAGGGAGCAGATATCGAAGCTAAATTTGAAGATTACTTTTTGTATATTTATTGGATATGGTAATGAGGAGTTTGGTTATAGGCTCTATGACCCACAAAATCATAAGGTTGTTAAAAGCAAGGACGTGATCTTCTACGAGCATAAGATGGGACCAAATTGCTTTAAAGAAGACAAGACTACTTCTAACAATTTGTCTTTCAGTAATATAGATTTTACTCATGTTGCACTATTGATCAGTCTATAGGTGAAGAAGGTAGAGGACATGAGCTAGCACATGATTTGATAATGATTATGTACAATCTAATAGAGATGAGTTACATGATTCATATCTTGTGGATGGTGTAGAAGAGGTCCATGAGCATCAAGAGTACGGAGAACATCCTACTTAAGTGTTAGAAGAGGTCTAACTTCAAAGGTCAATTAGATTGAAGAAGCTTTCGATGAGAAGAAGCTTTGATAAGATACCATAGTTTAAAATATCTCCTAGTCATTATTAAAGGGGAACAAGAGAATTTTTGAGAAGTTCAATTACTTAAAGGCAACGAATCTTGGCTCGAGGAGATGTAAGAGGAGATGGATTATTTGAAAAAAAAGAGACCTATAAGTTAGTGAAGCTTCCCAAAAAAACAAAGGAATTGAAAAATATATGGATCATTAAGATCAAGAACGATGGTGACAAACTTGTAAAACGTATGGGCAAAGTACATATTTAAAAAAGAAAAGGTATCGATTTCAATGAGATTTTTTCACCGATAGTCAAGATGACATCTATACATGATGTTTTGGGCCTATTTGCAAGTATAGATCTAGAACTTGAACAATTTAATGTAAAAATTGCATTCTTACATAACGACTTGAATAAGGAGATATACATGGACCAGCTGAAAGGAAAAGAGGAATTAGTATGCAAGTTAAAGAAGTATTTATAGGCTAAAATAGGCACCAAGGAAGTGGTATAAGAAGTTTGAATCATTTGTAATAAGCAATGGTTATAAACAAACGTTAGTTGATCCTTATGTGTACTTTAAAAAATTTAGTAGTGGTAATTTCATCATCCTTCTCGTGTATGACATGTTGATAGTGGGACAATATGTTGACATGATTTGTAGGTTGAAGGAGGACTTGTCCAAGTCCTTTGAAATGAAAGATTTAGGTCTTACAAAATATATTTTAGGTATGGAGATCATTTGTAATAGAAAGGTTAAAATGTTATAGTTGTCATAAGGAAAATATATTGAATAGGTTCTTGAGAAGTTCAATATGAAATATGTTAAGCCAGTTAGTTTGTCATTAGGAGCTCATATAAAGTTAAGCAAGCGAGCATGTCCTACTGTTGAAAAGGAGAGAGATGGTATGTCCTCAATTCCATATTTCTCTACTGTTAGGTCCTTGGTGTATGTCATATTGTGTACTAGACCACATATTACACATGTTATTGGGTTAATGAGCATATTTTTATCCAATTTGGGAAATGAACACTGGGAAGTAGTGAAGTGGATCTTTAAGTATTTATGGGGCACTTCTAGATTGTGTTTTGAGTTTTGGAGGTATAGAACCAATTCTAGAAAGATACACTAATGCAAACATGGCTAATGATGTCGATAACAAAAGGTCAACCTTAGGTTACTTGTTCAAATTTACTAAGGGAGCTATTCATTAGCAATCTAAGTTGTATAAGTGTGAAGCTTTATCTACTACTGAGTAGAATATGATGCAATTATGGAAGCTAGTAAGAGATGCTTTGGTTGAAGCGTTTTCTCCAAGAATTGGACATGGAACAAGATGATTACATAGTTTTCTGTGACAGTCAATTTATTGTAGGTTTGAGCAAGAATTCCGTGTATCATTCCCACATCAAATATATTGACATTAGGTATCATTGTTTGCGATCTATGGTTAATGAGCAACTAATGAAATTGAATAAGATTCACATGGACAAGAATAGTGTCGCATGTTGATGAAGCTGGTTCTCGATAGTAAGCTTGAGCCTTGCAGTAAGCTTATCGAGATAACTTTCAAGTTATCTAATAGGGTGATTGATTTCTCCTCCTAAATGGGCTGGAGGGGGATTATTATGAGTCCATCTCTATTTTGGAGTTGTCTATTTGTCCAATTCCATTAAATTTAGGCTTTGGAAGTGTTAATTGTTTTCATGGATCAAAAAGAGCAAAGATTGAGTAAATTCGAGGCAGAAATTGATGATTGAAAGTTTTTTCTAGTGTACATGCTTATGTATGAGTTGTAAATGCCTATATTAGTGGTAGGCATGGTCATGTGGATGCTTCTATAACCATTTATGAGTTAAATGACAACACTTAAAGTCAGATATGCTTGTGTCATTGGCAGACATGGCCATCTCCATCGACCTTATAAGTTACTGGGACTGTGTATCTTAGTAATGTCGAGTTTTAAAGTTTAAAAGACTAATACGATCACCAGAAACAACCATATAGACAACCATGTGTGATTTAAAATCTTATCTTTTTTAGATTAAAAGATAAGTTTGGAAGACAAAAGTTGCATACCAAAAAAACACTCAACAAAAGAATAAGCTTTATAGTTTAAATTACATTGTTCAACTACAATTTGATTAAAATTTGATTTATATGATTAGTTGCCAGTAGTATTGGTATATAAATATATATATATATTTGTATCTTGCTATTTTTTATTTAGTAGACTTATTGTTAGTTTGTCCTATGATTTTTTACATTAAAATTGTATGTCCAATTTATCTTTGAGTCATCTATATTTTGATTTTGTAAAAATTATTGATTGGAGTCCAACATAATTAAACAATAAGGAACAGAAGAAAAATGTACTGAAAAAAAAAATTGAAGCCCATGTAACCTCTTTGAAGGCAATCCATAGGCTTCAAAGGTTCAGTCAAAAGTCCTCTTCAAGTTCATAGATGCTCGCTGACATCAGACGAGTACTTTGTTTGTACAATGACATCCTTCACTAACGATTATAACTGCCTCCAAAAGACGCGGAAACGCCACTGACTCTCGATGTCCCAAGATAATGTGTATTCAAACGGACCAACCTCAGCAGCTGTTTATTTACCGATTTTTCATTTGAAGAGAGAGGAACAGCAGTAAGAATTGCCGTGTCCGAAATCACAGAAGAATAATAATAAGGAAACAAAAAATCCTTCCCTTTGGACTTGTAGCTTTCTTGCATTTTGGTGACCAGAACAGTTCATCTGAGAGACCCTTTTCCCCTTTTCTTCGTGTCTTTTCTGTCAATATTCATTTGGATAATCCATAGTTTTCCGTACACTCCTGCAATACCTTCTTTGATTAAGAAAATCTTTGGTGAAGAAAATGGCGCAGTTGAGTTCTGGGGTCCTCGTGAAGTTTCTTCACGAAATGAATGTCGATCGAAACCCTTTGCATGATCGCCAACCTGTGTTGTTGCAGATAAGGAGCATTATACCTGTGCTGAGAGATGGTGATCTTTGGCCTAATAGAGGTTTCATTGTGAAGGTTTCAGATTTATCTCACGCCTTATATGTTTCCTTGCCCAAAGAACAAGATGACATGGTTCTTTGCAACAAATTGCACCTTGGGCAATTCATATGGGTGGAAAAATTGGAGGCTGCATATCCTGTTCCAATGCTTAAAGGCGTTAAGCCTATTCCTGGTAGGAACCCATGTATCGGGACTCCTAAAGATCTTCTGCCCCTGCGCAATTTGGAGAAATCTCTTGGTCTGACTAATTTGCAGCCTACGAATGAGGAACACAACAATGATGTTACCAAGAAGATCCCAGGAAAGTATGGATCTTTAAGTGTTCCAAACGGGAATTTGGAAGAGGGGATTGGCAGAACGAGTTGGATGATTGAGGAGAATGTTGATGTTATGAAACAGAAACCAAACGAGAAATCTCAACCTTTAAGCATTTCAAAAGTGAGCTCGAATGAGGGCAAAGGAAAAGGAGGCCAAAATTGGACAAATGAAGAGACTGATAATGTTATAGCAATCAAGAAGCCAAGCAGGAAGTCTTTAGGTGCTCCGATGGTATCCTCAAATGAGTGGATGGTGAAGAAGGCCATAAATTACAGACCTCGTAAGAGTGATGCTAAAAGTACGGTGAGTTACAAGCCTAAAAGGAGCAATGTTGGAAGAAATGGTGAGGCGGTTTGGAGAAATAGACTAAGACGGGTTGATATTGATGCGGAGAGTATGATCTCAGCAACTTCTGCGGTGTCAGCATATAAGAGAAAAAGCTGGACTGGAAGGGAAGGTGCAAATACTATGGTTGTCCCTGAGACCATAGTCGAAAAACATATTTTGAAACCTGAAGACAGTAATCGTAGTGCTTCTGTGAGTGCCTCAGTAACTCCCTCAGTCCCTACCTCTAGAACTCGGGAAAAATCTCCTATATTGTAGGCTACATTGACTGCTCAAGATAAAATTAGTTATGCAAGTTCAAAAATATTTTTTCAAGTATAGTGATTTCAAACAATCGGAATGTTTAGTTGTTCTAAGGTTTCAGGAGGTTTCCCGGACTCTTTTGTTCCTCCTGTCAATGTAGTATTAGTATCCCTAATGCTCTTTGTTTCTCTACAGATTTCTCCAGTTCATTCACATACGAATGACAACTCATGCTCCAAAGCAAAACGATCAGCAATTAGTGCAGCTACAGAGTCATCCAACATATCTGACAAGAATATTGTCTCAGTTTCAGAAAAAGTAAGTGAAGATCCCGTTAATGAACAAGTTGCTTCCAGTACAGTCATCGACATAAACTTCATTTCTACCAAGACATCATGGGATTCCCTTTCTGCAACCTTGGTGAAACTTGGCCAGGTATTTCTCCTTATGTGGCTTTAATCAACTGCGTTATTCCCGGATTGTAACATAAAAAGGAGTTTTCTATGCTCTCCAGGAGGTCTTAAAGCAAAGAGACATGGCTCTGCTTGCCGCCGTAGAGGCTTTGCAAGAGGCTTCTGCTGCTGAGAGATTGCTCAAATGTGTAAGGTGGAGCATCCTTCGAACTTTGACCTTTTTCTATTCGCGTTTAGTGCAAGTTTAGTCAGGTAGAGGTACTTTTGGCAGCAGACATGTTGCTATATTGTTGTAGTATTAGTATATTTCTCACAGGCATAGGACGTTAAGTATCAGTAATATTCTTCGTAGCAATATATGAAACACAGGTTAGTATCTCTGAATCTCCCTGTATGAAGTTAAAAATATACCAAACTGAGTAAACAGGAGCCCATGCCAACGAAGAAACAGGGAACACTTGAGATGATGTAACAAAAGAATGAATTCTGACAATTGACAGGGAAGAAGATGTTCCAAATACAAATCAACTTTATTCATCAGTTTGTTCATTATGTCTTTTTGTTCTAACAACAGTTGATGATTATATGTAATCCCAAATACTAAAACCAAGTAATTAACGGACCCTTCCATTTGCCTCCTTTCAGCATGTACTCTGAGCTGCACTTAGCCAAGGGGGATGAGGAACATCCATCAGTAGACAAGTTTTTCTGCCTCGAAGATGACTTGGCTCAGAGCATATCAATTGTTCAGTCATTAGCAAGTGTCAATCCAATAAAAATAGCTAATACTGATCATAGTGGCCATGGTTCTGCCAAGGATGCACTTCTACTTGCATCCAACAGAAAGCAAAATGCAACTTCATGGATTAAAGCAGCTTTGGCATCTGATCTCAACCCAATTTCTGACGGTATGAAAACCTATACGGCACCTATGGAAGTTACTAGTGTGTCCAAAAGATCTAGTAGAAAAGGTTATAATGCTAAATCTAAAGGTGCTACCGTGATAATGAAGCAGAAGAACAAAGGAGAATCTGATTTTTCATTGGTTCCTGATTTGGACAAACACCTTTGTTGGCTGAAGGGAAGTGCCCTGTCTGTATCAACAGAGTTAGCAAACGCCTTGCACAACGATTGTAGAGCTTGGTTCTTGACTTATGTTGAGAAATACTTAGATTGGGTCGGTAGCAAGATGACTTCAATGCCATCCGATAGCCAGGTAGCGGAAATGTTGTACCAGGTGAAGAGAGTAAATGACTGGTTAGATACTGGAAACAGTGACTCTTCCAACGTCGAGGATTCTGTTTCTGATGCAGAATCTTATGAGAGAGTAAGGAGCAAAATATATAGGATACTTCTAAAACATGCAGAGAGAACTGCCATGAATGCAATGGCTGAAAGTTGAAAAGATTGGCACCAGCGATCACTTTAAAGTCCCCCCCTATCCCTAGAAGCCAAGCTTGACAAAGACAAATTCAGAAACAGATCATCAACTTTCTTCCAAAAGTCAGATGATAGAATCTGACAGTTCGTTGTCGGTTATAGTTCTTCCTCTTGCTGGATTTATAATTAATGAGTTTTTGCTACACATGGAACGGAGGAACACAACACAAAAACTTGTGCTGCATATCTCCGACACGTGCACCCCTGTTAATGTTATGACTATGTAATGTAGTCTATGTAAGATGATGATACATCTTTTTGAAGCATTCAAATTCTTGTACCAACCCATTACTACTGCATATGGTTGAAAGATTAAACTTGGACTATTCCATTCATTTATTTGATGGTGGATTGGATGATAAAGGAGCAGTTGGAGAATTTATAGCAATGGAGTTAGGGAAAAACATAACGAAGTTGACGCTTTAATTTGACATCATTATTGTTTTAATGCATCTGATCTGATCCTGACATCTATCTAGTACGACCGACAAGTTAGGAATGATGGTGAGACACATGTTTTTATAAATAGAAACCTATTTACATGAGAACAAGTGGAAACTAGCATGACAACCAAAAATTACTTATTAGGACAGCTATTCTGGGATTTTGTCATGGAAGTAAAGTACTTGTCTTTTTATTTCTCAAGTGTGGAGGCTTACGCCTGTTATAAAAAATTTGTCTAATATTCAATTTAGAAATAATTCGATAGGCAGGTGGTGGAAATGGAATTCCAACTTCCAAGCCGTTGGTGTTGACTGTTGACGTCATCGAAATCAAGTGATGGGGATAATCAGTCAATACTTGTAAGAGAAGGCAAATCGGGCATTGGAGGATTTGATCAAAATTTATAATGTCACTAACTTAGATTTGTTATTTGTATTTACCCCCTAACATTGATTAAAATAAATACAATCGATATTTTGGAACAAACTTAGACAAGATGGTAAGTTAAAAGATCGCAAGTGGGTGATTTTTAACACAGAAGATGCTTGTGAGTTGTGACCGTTTTTCCTTCAAAGACTGGAGGGCTTCGTGGTGGTTTGTACTTTCAACTTTGTAGTGTGTGTGTGTGTGTGTGAGAGGGAGAGAGATAGAGCAGCACTCTTCACGCAACCAAAAGTGCGAAGAAACAAAACAAAAACCAGCGACTTTGACAAGCACTTTTGTGTATCCTTGGGACAAAACAACAGCATTTTAGGACAAACCCACTTCGTAGATTTAGTTTCCATAAGAATCAGAACATGTTCTTACCCCAAGTTTGGGTTCTGCTGTGAAAAAGAACCAATCTTTCCCACTTTAGCTCGACTCTTTGATCCCCGAAAAACCCAAACCTACCAAAGGTTAGTATCCTTCGCACTTAATTTGAGGTAATGGAGCTAAAGACGCAACTTTTGAGAGTGTGGCTGGGGGTTTTGTTGGTCTTATTGGTTGTGCCAAGTTCTTTATGTAGATTTGTGGTCGAAAAGAATAGTCTGAGGGTGACATCACCTGATAAAATTAAGGGGACTTATGATAGTGCAATTGGGAATTTTGGGATACCCCAATATGGGGGTAGCATGGCAGGGTTTGTGGTCTACCCTAAAGAGAACCAGAAGGGCTGTAGAGAGTTTGATGATTTTGGTATTTCGTTCAAGTCCAAGGCTGGAGCTTTACCAACTTTTGTCTTGGTTGACCGTGGAGGTATTCTTTTGGTTTTCTCATTTCAGTGTTGCGCGATTTAAAGTATGATTTGTTAAGTACTGGTCTTCTGCACTTAGATTTGTTTGGTAGGCTTCTGATGTGTTTGTTTTGCTTTGTATTATTGGTGAGCAACCTTTTCCTAATTTGGATCGAGCTTCTTTTTGTCAGTCATTGCTGCCTTTTGTTTTTTGTTTAATTCGGTATGTGTTCCGACGATTTGATCCGATTGTTTTTACGGTCACCAGAGAGATCTTTAACTTTTTGTTTTGTACTCTACTTTGGGATGCTCGAACTCTCTATTTTTCTTATTTAATGATTCGATTGCATGGCCGAGGTTTGGCTTAAATTTTAGTTATTGAAAGTACAATTCTGCATTACTTGATCAGTTGTTAAAGGCATGGAGATTTCAGTTTCTTGATATTATTAATTTCCTAAATTTTACTTCATTTTACTGAGCTTTTTATAGATACAAAATTGGAAGCTCCGGGTACAATTTGTTATGTTTCAATGGATGGTGAATGTGAAATAATGCAGTTGGATTAAACTTCTCCTCTTTATTAGCTTGTGGTTATTTGCAGATTTAACTTCTTTCTCATCACGATGGTTGAGTCATTGCAGAAAACTGAATCCTCTGAAATTGTCCATTTCTTATAATATTTTGGTCTTGACATTGTATGAATTCCCTTAACATCAATGTAGTTATCAAGTCATTGTTTACAACGGGTTTGTGATTGATTTTGTTGGTAATGGAGATGTTTCTTTGCATAGGTTTTTGATTTCGTTGTTACAGTAAGAGCTTTTAAATAGTACTTTTATCATTTTTGGATTTTCAGATTGCTTCTTCGCATTGAAGGTTTGGAATGCTCAGAAGGCTGGTGCTTCTGCTGTTCTTGTTGC
Source organism: Erythroxylum platyclados (assembly GCA_027563515.1). NCBI lineage: Eukaryota > Viridiplantae > Streptophyta > Magnoliopsida > Malpighiales > Erythroxylaceae > Erythroxylum > Erythroxylum platyclados. The sequence goes on from JAOQMM010000173.1 coordinate 21,787,071, forward strand.
TGATGACATTGAGGAAGCATTAATAACAATGGACCAACCTCAGGAGGATGGTTCATCAGCAAAGTATATTGAGAACATAACAATACCATCTGCACTGATTGAGAAGAGCTTTGGAGAGACACTAAAGAAAGAAATAAGTAGGGGGGAGATGGTAAATGTGAATCTTGATTGGAGAGAAGCCGTCCCACATCCAGATGATCGTGTGGAGTATGAATTATGGACCAACAGCAATGATGAATGTGGGGTTAAGTGTGACATGCTGATGGAATTTGTGAAAGATTTTAGAGGTGCAGCACAGATACTAGAGAAAGGGGGATACACTCAGTTTACACGCAGTGACAAGTCTAGGTCAATCCCACAGAGAGTGTGTGTAAAGTCTCCAAAATGAAATTAATCGGTGTTTAGGATA
>JAOQMM010000173.1:21796652-21812962 GCA_027563515.1 Erythroxylum platyclados
CTTGACTGGATCAACATCATAGTAACCAAACTTCTTCAAAATTTTCTCAACATAATGAGTTTGATTCAACCTAAAACCAGAGTCAGTCCTATTAACTTTAACTCCAAAAATAAAGTTCACAGGTCCAATATCTTTCATATCAAAAGAAGACTTTAGCAAACGCTTGGTAGTATCAATGACAGATAAACTAGTACCAAAAATAAGCATATCATCTACATAAAGAGTTATGATCACACAACCATTGACATCAGATTTCACATAAATGCAAGAATCAACATCACAAGTGGTGAAACCATGTTTGAAAATCTCAATTTCAAATTTTTCATGCCACTGTTTGGGAGCTTGTTTAAGTTTATATAAAGACTTAACCAACTTTCACACCTTTTGTTCTTGACCAGGCACTCTAAACCCCTCAGGCTAGACCATATAAATTTCTTCAACTAGATCACAATTCAAGAAAGTTGTCTTAACATCCATTTGGTACACATGAAGCTTAAATACCAAAACAATAGCAAACAACATCCTTATAGATGCAATTTTAGTCATAGGAGACTAAGTATAAAAAAAGTCCAATCCTTCCTTTTGTTTAAAGCCTTTAATCACAAGTCTTGCCTTGAACCTCTCAATGGTTCCCTCAAGTCTCAATTTCTTTTTAAAAATTCACTTATACTCCAAAGGCTTACACGCTCGAAGTAGATCAACTAAAACCCAAGTTTTATTAAACATGATTGACTCTAATTTACTTTCTATGGCTTCCTTCTAAAATGTAGCATCTACAAATCACATTGCTTCCTCATAAGTTTTGGGATCTTCCTCAATAATATAAGTCACCATAAAAACATCATCTATCTCCTCAAGTTTTGTCACCACAAAGGAAGTAATAAAGTCAGAACCAAAACTAGTGGGTATTTTAGCTCTTTTGCTTCTCCTTAGTTTAACAATTATGACTCTTTCTCAGTCACTAATTTAAAAGGTTTCTTATAATGTTTAGCTTCAACACAAAATTGACATTTTTTCATTTCATTGGTGATCTTAGGCAACAAGTTTAAATTTTGCATCATTTTAATTGACCTCACATTCACATGCCCAAGTCTAGAGTGTCATAAATCTAGAAACTCAACAATATAAGCAGAAAAAGTAGATGTATTCATTTCAACATCAAATACAAATAAGCCCCCATTATAAAATCCTTTACCAATAAAGTTCCTATTCTTAGTCAAAACTAGCTTATCAGAATCAAAGATCAGTTTAACAACAGTTTTGTTAAGCAATGCATCATAAATTAAGTTTCTACGTATATCAGGAATAAATAAAACATTTTCTAATGCCAACACTTTTCCAAAAGTGAGTTTAAGAGTGACCTTCCCATCTCTTTGGACAGGAACTTTGCTGGAGTTACCCATGTATACGAATTCACCATTAGCAGCATCATTCAACTCCTTGAACAGGTCTTTGTTGGTATAAATGTGGCGTGTGGCTCCTACGTTAACGATCCACTCGACTAAGTTTCCAGCAAGGTTGACTTCGAACACCACAGCAGTAATGATTTCCTCGTCATCACCACTTGCAGCTTCAACCATATTAGCTTGAGGCTTACCAAAATTCTTCTAGTTACCTCATTGGTATCCCTTCTAGTTTCCTTTCTCGAACTGTCGTGGGTTTTGTCCTTGACCCTTCTTCTCATGGTTAATTCTAGCTTGGCAAATAGCCGCAGGGTGACTTGGCTTGTGGCACCAACAATAGTCACCATCGATTCTTTTGTGCTTAAATTGACCGTGATTGTTGTTGTTGAAGGACATGTTTTGTCCACCATTCTTATTGAATTTACCTACATTTCTATATTCTATCACATGAGCCTTAACATTAGGGACAAGTGTGAGTGATTTGGTCTTATCTTGTGTACAGTTGGCATCCTCAATCTTTATATGCCCTATCAATTCCTAAAGTTTCATGTCTTTCTTGTTATGCCTCAACTGGTTTTTATATTCATTCCATGAGGCAGGCAGTTTCTCAATAAGGGCATTAGCTTGAAACAGCTCACATATGTTCATACTCTCAGCAAGGATTACAGCAACTAGGTTTTCATACTCATGTAATTGGTCCATAATGGGCTTATCATAACAACGGTAAATTTTAACTACCTAATAACTGTATATTTCTTAGTACTGGTATCATCCGTCCCATATTTCACTTTTAAAGCATCCTAAATTTTCTTAGCAATTTTGTACTTGCAGTAGATATCAAACAAAGGGTTTATCATATGGTTGAGCAATACTCCCCTAACGGTACAGTTATCCTTTATTGTCTTAGGGTTGGTATTGTCACTAGGAATCTCTTGAAACAATGTATAATTGATTTAGTATTGTTGAAAGTAAAACAGAATCTTCTCAGACCATCATTTAAAATTTCTCCCATCTGGAGGCTCTAATCTAGTTAGGTCAAGTATAATCCTCTAGGCTACGGTGATAGAGGCAGAACCTATGTGGGGAATAGTAAGTGCAGAACCTATGTTGGTCTCATTTGCAAATGACATTTTAAATCCAAAAGCAGAAATTTCTCACACGAAATAATCAAACAATACGAAGAAAACAACATCGTATTCTGACTTCTACCAAAATAAATAAGCAGCAGCAAAATCGCAGTAATTTCTAACAAATAGTAGCAACGGAATAATAATTTTCTACTTAGATTGTTAGCAAAATAGCAATAAAATAAAATTGGAACGACTTATCTGAATTTAAGGCGTCGTGAAAATCACTGCCCTAAGTTGAAAATTCTCCCTCTACGGTGCAGCAAGACAACGAGATCTGACTCCAGGGTTAACGCCTTCTCCACTAGCTTCGGTGCACTCTAAAGGGTAGAGTAGGAACTGTCTCTGAGAATGAAAAGAAAAGGCAGACAAATGCAAAATTTATGTGAGATAAAATACGTAAGAAAATACGTGCATAAGGTGTTTGTATGTAGAGGAAAACGCTTGGGTTGGGTGGAGCAAATAAAAGATGCGTGAGAAATTTTCTCAGACCATCATTTAAAATTTCTCCCATCTGGAGGCTCTAATCTAGTTAGGTCAAGTATAATCCTCTAGGCTACGGTGATAGAGGCAGAACCTATGTGGGGAATAGTAAGTGCAGAACCTATGTTGGTCTCATTTGCAAATGACATTTTAAATCCAAAAGCAGAAATTTCTCACACGAAATAATCAAACAATACGAAGAAAACAACATCGTATTCTGACTTCTACCAAAATAAATAAGCAGCAGCAAAATCGCAGTAATTTCTAACAAATAGTAGCAACGGAATAATAATTTTCTACTTAGATTGTTAGCAAAATAGCAATAAAATAAAATTGGAACGACTTATCTGAATTTAAGGCGTCGTGAAAATCACTGCCCTAAGTTGAAAATTCTCCCTCTACGGTGCAGCAAGACAACGAGATCTGACTCCAGGGTTAACGCCTTCTCCACTAGCTTCGGTGCACTCTAAAGGGTAGAGTAGGAACTGTCTCTGAGAATGAAAAGAAAAGGCAGACAAATGCAAAATTTATGTGAGATAAAATACGTAAGAAAATACGTGCATAAGGTGTTTGTATGTAGAGGAAAACGCTTGGGTTGGGTGGAGCAAATAAAAGATGCATGAGAAAGGAGAGAGCAACGTCTGTTCTTTTTGTATGCAGATGAGCATGGTGAGGTGAGCTATATATAGGAAAATCAAAATGAACGTTAAGAGGTGAGAGTAATGGTAATAAAGAAAGGCAACGTTTTTATTATTAATGGTAATAAATAGAGAGTTAATGAAAGAAACGTTATGAACGTTTCCTTTGGCATTAAATCAAGTTTTAAGAACCATAACGCCCAAAATATATTACATAGTAGAGTGATTATTTTTGTTAGTGATGTGAAAGATGTCATGTAGTTCAATGAATTGAAGCACATATGAAGGTGAATCAAATGTGGTCTGGCTGTTAACAGAGGAAAGAACAAGGAAAAAGATTCTAAAAAATAGAGTAAATCACATTCCAAATTAAAGGTAAAAGTTTTTTTCAATATTTTAACTATAAAGTTAAAAGGCATTTTAAGTTGAATTGTCCATATAAGAAGAATGGAAATGAAAAAATAAAAAATAAAAGTAATTGCTACTATAAAATGAGGCATTGATGTTTCAATAGTGAACAAGTATGTTTCTTTCAGTCAATGAGTGATAAATACTAGATTCATTCATCATATGGCTTTCAATAACAACCTGTTAATTTTTTTTTTTAAATAGAATGATACCATCAAATTAGGTTATGATAAATAGTGTGTTGTCAAAAGCAATGATTTAGTGCAAATCAACATATATGATGAAATTAGTAAAACATTAGATACCTGGTATTTCTCTAAACTTTGGAAGAATATGATTTCTATGGATATTCTCGATAGTCAAAGGTATAGGTTTTATGGTGATGATGAGCAACTTAAGGTGGTAAACGGTGTATTGACTGTGACAAATAGAAAATCATATCATGATATATATGTCTTAATGGGAAAAATAATAATGGAATCAATGGTTGTATTTCAATCTTTAAGGAAAAAAAAAAGACACTATTGTAGTATAATACATGCAAGTGAATCACTTTAATGAGTAAGAGATGATGGAACTTTATAAGGGGATCTTGCTAAAGGACGAAAAATATGAGAAGATTAACTTTTGTGAGTTTCATATGTTTGGTAAAAAGTTAGACATTTAAGGATATAATATGCAAGGAGTGACATATGAAAAGGACATATCAATGTTAATAGGGAGCAATACTGGTTCAAATAAAGTACTGAAATAGCCTAAAATAGATGCTAAAGGGGCTAAAAATTATAGTTTAGGAGATAGAATAATGTAAAAAAGAAAGCATCAACACAATATAGCTGAGGATAGAACAATGGGAATCATCATGTAGCTAAAGAGATATGGTTGGAAAAACCTAATTGCATATGCTTATATCATCGATGATGGAAACTAAAATATCTTTTAAGAGACTAGGGAAAGTCAAGAGAAAGATAGTCGGATGGGGACTATGGTAAAGGACATAAAGTTTCGCAAGATTAAAAATTTAACTATATCTGGTCAAATCTTGTAAAAAAAGATTCACACTTCAAAAGATGGAGTTAATATATTGATAAAGTCATGTAAATTTTCGTGTTTTTAATTACTTCTATTTTCATAGTAATTAGTATAAGATTAATCCATACTGTAACAAATATGCTCTACTTTTCACTTCGAAGGTCTATTTATACAATTACCATGCAAAGATTTGTTCTACATTTCACTTTGAAGGTCTGTTTATACAATTACCCTGCAAAGATTTGTTCTACATTTCACTTTAAAGGTCTTTTTATTCAATTACCCTGAGAATCTTCGCTACTTATTCACACAGATTTTTACATAAAGATGATGGAATAGGTAACTGAATACATTACAGACTGAAAGAGGATTAGTGAACACTTGCCCTGCGGCCGAATTTTTTTAGAAAATCATGACCTCTGCGAGCTTACAAGAAACAGGCTGGTGTGTTTCCAAGACAAATTAATACAATGTGAGCTGTACGAAACATGAGGATATGTTGACAAAAATATAAAATATCAAAATAATTAAGTGGGTAAACTAAGATCCCAATTTAATTAGGATTAAAAGAAATAAGATATATAAAATATTATTATGAATAAAAAAAGAATTACAATACAAACATTCTCTAATTATAAGTTACAAATATTAATTTTTAATTTAAAATTAATAGGATCTAAATTCTCATGAGCTCTATTTTTTAATATTTGAAGTTATCTTTTAATGCATAAAACAAGAAAATAGATGAGTATTTATAGATGAATCAAACTAATTATAACTACATGTTTCAATTTATTATAATTACCATATATTCTAATATTTACTTTGTGCCATAAATTATTTTATCTTTATCTAAATATTTTGTGAATAATGTCTAAAAATTATGAGTAATATCTAGATTCTTCTAATAATCTCTCGCTTAAAGATTTGATTGAGAATAAATCAATACTTGCACCACCTTGTCATTGTCAAGTTACTTACATATTTGTCAAATTACGTGAGGATCAACATAAACAAACTTATAATTGTTAATTTTTTTCCATAAAATTTGCTATATTATCTCTAGCATGAACTTTTTGTATATTCAAAGTTCCTTTTTCCACTTTTTCATGAACAAATTTAAATTAAACTTATATGAGATTGATTTTTGAATTAAATGTTAGATTTCTTACTAGATGTAATTCAATCTATTTATCATAAAATATTGAAACCTTTTATTGTTTATGTCAAAGTTTTTTCAACTCCAATTTTAACTATGATGCTTCATTACCATCTTGCGTGGCTACTACATCTTTTGCTTCTATTGTCAATATAGTCACAACTGATTGTATCTTTGAAACCTAATTTACAACCTTGCCAACAAACGTCAACACATAAATTGTAGTGGATTTGCTTTTATTATGATCACCTATATAATCAGAGTCAACATATCATTTCAGAATAAAGTCTAGCCCTGTAAATTATAGTACAACATCAAAGGTCCTTTTAATATACCTTAGTATTCTCTTTACTATAATCTAATAATCTCTATTAGGATTCACTATGCAGCGACTAACTCCTCCCAATGTAAGTGTAGTGACCAGTCTTATACAAATCATGATCCTCCCAATGTAAGTGTAGTGACCAGTCTTATACAAATCATGACGAATAGTAAACTCCTAATTGTAGATGCATACGATATTTAAGACATTGTCGTCCTTTCATATTCAATATTAGGGCTCATACTAAATGATAACTTGAAATTAACAAGAAAAGGGGTAGATATTGACTTTTGTATTTTGAAATGTCATAAATCCTTCTTTAGGTGGTTTTCTAAGAAAGTCAAATCTTCCCTTTAATTATTTCTGTTTTGCTGAATCTGCAATCGTAAAATCTTGTTTGCTAGTCTCAAGTCTTCCATCTAAAATTTTTTAGCCAATTGTACCTTCAAATTTTTAATACTACAACAACAAAAATCCAGTTGAAATTCTGTTGTCATCTATATACAATAATAAGATAATAAATTTATTATCATCATTTCTTCTAAAATATGCACAAAGGTTTGTATTAAGCATGTTCTATCTAAGACTTATCATGAATGAATCTCTTATATCAACACATTGGCGCTAATTTAAGACCATATAGAGATTTATTCAACCTACATACTAATTTTTCATTTTTCTTGAAAAATCTTCTAGTTGGAGCATATAAATTTCTTTAATGTTGAAATTTCTTTCCACCTGTGTAACAGACGGCATAATTCTTTATAAAGTGTTAACATCTTCTTCATGCCTTTGTAATTTATCTTCTACAAAGGTGACATCCCTATGGACAATAACCTTATGGACAATAGGATCCTATAAGTGATAAGCCTTCATTCCATCAGCATATCCTAAAAATAAGTATTCTTAAATTTTGGATCTAGCTTTATGATTTCTTTGGCAATATACATTACATATATAAGACTTCCAAATACATGGAGGTTGGAATAATCCATTAGCTTCTCAATCCACATCTCTATTAGCACCTTTAATTCAATTGCAGTTGATGGAACCCAATTCACCATATAACATGCAATGTTAATTGCTTCTGCCTAGAAAGCCTTATTTAGGCCTAAAGCTCTCAATATTGCTTTTGGTCTTTCTAATAGAATTTTATTCATCCAATTTCTCACTGTATTTTTTTTTTTGAAGAGTGTATGCAACAGTGAATTTTCTTTTGACGCATCCTTATTTACAAAATGTATTAAATTCATTGCTAATATATTCTCCTTCATTATTTGTCCTTAAACGTTTAATCTTTTTATAAGAATTAAGTTCAATGCACATTTCAAAAATTTTGAAAATAAGAACACATATGTTTTCCTCTTGATAAGGTATACCTAATACCTCCTAGAATAATTATAAAAGAAAGAAATAAAGTACTTTGCTCTTTTTAAGGATGGAACTAATACTTATTACACATCAAAGTAAATTAATTCAAAAATAACCTTATTTCTTAAATTTGATGTTTTAAATTTCATATTTTGTTACTCATAGAATTAGAATTGGGATAGGTTGATCTCGAGCCCAACCTAAAAATAATTATTAAGGTCTAGATCTGGCTTGAGGCTTAAATTGTTTGGGCTTCATAGCCCAAGTCCAAGCGCAGTTGAGCTTCAAGTGGCCTGAAGCCAGATTGGGCTTCAAGACAAAGGCCTGTGGCTCAAGCCCGTCAGGCCTCAGGCGACCTGAATCTTAATTTTCTCTTCTTTTTTAAATTTAATTATTTAATTTAATTTAAAAATAAAATAATTTTAATAAAATATTTAATACAAAATTCTTAAAATTAAAACTATGGATATTATTTAGCATGAGTAATACGTATTTCTTAAATGATTTATAAATAATAGAGACACTTTTACTAGTTATTTTAGATATATTAATTAACTTCTCCATATAAATTTGCAATATACATTAAAAATCACCATATTACTTAGTAAATATGTTTGTTAAAAGTAAAAAATTGTTTTAAAAATGTTATCTTATAAAAAATCAGAGCTTTTCATTTTACACTTTGGAATCTCAATATAAATAATAATTAATATTAAGCTTTTATTGATTTATTCATTTTAAATTATTTTAAAAGAAATGGCTAATCGTCAATATAAAGAAACATATTAATTCATAATAAGGGGAACATATACACTATAAAAATTATATACTTTTTGATCATTCATGTTAGAAATTATCAATTATATGAATAATTTAATTGTTTATCTCTTTTAAGTAAAATCATTTTATTTTAAGATTAAGAAGAATTGTGGTTTGTATTACACAAATTCAAATATGATTATAAGGATATAATAAAGATAAGTGAATGGTTAATAAAGTTAAGAATAATTTTGTTACTATTTTGGTTGTTTATTATTAATTATAATATATTACTAGGATGCATGGAAATGGGAATGGAAAACGAAAGATGTCAAATCTAAAAATTATGGAAAATCAATATTGTTCCTGTCAAAAATCCATAACACTAAATAGAAAATTAAAGACGCAACCTTTTTCATGTAGTGCTTACACTAAATAGAAAATTAAAGACGCAACCTTTTTCATGTAGTGCTTTACAGAAAATATTTAATCCTTATGCTTGGTCCATTCAAAACATGAAAGAATAATATTAATTCAAAATTTTGCCTATCTAAAAATTATCTAAGTGTTATTATCAAAATCTTGTCATTTTTAAAACTAAAGAATATTATAGTGTTATTATCTAAATGAAAAAAATATAAAGAAAACACCAATTAAAGTTGGTGACTAAAGCTGAGCTAATGAGCAGAGACAATAATGTGGAGTTTTCTTTGTTTACTTGGATAAAAATCATACAAGTAAAGATTTAATCTCCAATTCTGAAAAACCAAAGCAATCACACGAATAATAAATTGAGAAGTAAAGATTAAAGAAAACAAGCCAACAGTAGAGGAAATGGGCTAGCTAATCATTATAATACAGGATATCAATAGTTCACACCACTTCATCTACATATAGAAACATTATTATGTAAATTATACTTGATTATGTAACAATTATTAAATACATGATAATAAATAAATAACTATACCTTCATCATCAAATATTTTTTTGAACAAACTTTGAGTTGGGGGAATGGTCTCCATACTTGCATCAATATAAAAAAGACAATATAAGATGTTATAATATATAGTTGTTAAAATTAGTTTACCTTCAATATCTTTATCACCTAACTAACTTCAAGCATATAAAAAGGCTTCCACAGTATTAGGATAAAGTTGAGCATGATGAGGACTAACTATCTGACTACTGGTACTAAAGATAGACAATGAATAAATAGCAATTATTGGAATTATTAAGAGGTCTTGTGCAATTGCCTGCATAATTAATTAAGCACCTCCGTATATCTTCCATCAGGATAATATATTAAGTTACAAATTTTCAATTAAGGCCACAACTTTTCCTCTAAATAGTTGTCTAACTCTATCCTATTATAAGAAGTCCTAGCCCTTTTTTTAATAAATTCTTGAAATTCAAGACCCATACTAGTTATATAATAATAAATAAAGATGAAATTGAAGCTAATACTGAAATTGAATTTCTTTGTTCTTGAACTGTATCCAATCTTAGTTGATAATCATTAAATAAATCATAAAAGAATTGTTTAATGATGTCAACATGAGTTTAAGCCCGATCACTGTATAATTTTTCATAATAAAAATATAAGCACTTCATCTTATATCTCGAGCCTAATACATAAATGACTACCACTATTTATCCTATTATAGACCAATAAGAATTGAGTTTCTCCATCATTTGTTTGACCATGACCCAATAAAAAATCCAACCAGATAAAGCTCACTTGATCTCACACATGTTGCTTAAGGAAATGTGCAAAGTTGGATATTTTGCTCCTAAAAATAACTCAATAGCATTTTAAAGTATCTCCAACTTTTCACAAAGTGCTTTAGCTAACTCCTATTGTTTTTCTACTGATAAGCCAGTATATTGAGAATCTCATTGTCTTAACTTACTGAACACTTCAATATACTTTATTGACTCCAAAAGCTTGAAAGTTAAATTCCATCTAGTTAAACAATCCAAAACTAACTTCTTTGTGCACAAAATACGTATTTTTGTGCTGCTTTTTCAATATTTTCTACTCTTTTGGGGGTTGCGCTCTAATACACTACACTACTCTAGATTGCCTCTACCACTTCCTTTATTGCTTCTAACTCGTCCTTCACAATATTCGTGAAATAATGCATATGAAATAAACTTCTACTAATAAGTAAGCTCCCAACCCACAACTTTTTTATCAATGTTTTATCATCACATAATTTATGCTATAATTATCTACAGTTATAGTTGAAAGCATGTTGTCGATATTGTAGTCTATTAAACACTCAACCATTATAGTTGTTAACCTTTTACTTGGATAAGGTGCCGGATAGAAATAAACCTACCATTTAAAAACATTAAAATATGTCAATTATAACATTATTGATAGATAAATGATAATAAAATTAAAGAACATAATTTGCCTTAGTAGTCAATTGCTTAAAGTCCAGTTATTATCAATATAGTGTATCGTCACCACTATATAACCTTTCTTTTGATTTTCAGTCATCCATATATTTGATGTAATAGCTACTTATCTATGAATACTTGATAACTTCTTTAAAGCTAAATTCTTTTGATCATTGTAAATCTTAAAAATGTCTTTTTTCAGGATATCTTGAATGAAAATCTTAAAGACCAGTTGGAGTAAAGTGAAAAAGACATCTTAAAGCTCTTATTATCAACAACGAAAAGTGGTTGTTCATCACTAATGATCATCTTGGATTAAAAAAAACTTTGATTTGTTGTTATCATAACCAATGATAGTCATTTCATTCTTATCTTTCATTAAGCTAGGGGTAAAAAATGTTTGACCTCCTAATATCATCTTTGTTTTATTGCATGACTTTATATGTATTTTTAAAGAATAGGTTCCACCTTTAAAAGCCTCGGCCAATGTCTTGTGACAATTCTTGCATTCAACCTTTTCAATACCAATTCCCAATGATTTTTTTAGCTTGAATTATTTCTTCATTTGGTATATTACTACTAGATACTGGATAAGAACTTTATTAGTATATTTTTAGATACCGAATTAGATGTCTCCAATGAAGAAATATGCTTATCTATCTGAAACAATAGCATAAATTATTCTTTAGTAATAGTATAACATTAGGAAATATTAAGAAATATTTAAATTAAACATCTAATACCCTTCCATAAAGATTGTACCCTTACATTATACAAAAACTTATATACTAAGATATCTACAATCATAGAAGTGAAAACTCCATAAGAAATCAATAAAACTTCACATACGGTGGTAAATTTTAGAGGTATATTAATAAAGCATCCCATTTCAATAATCATGAAATATATTTAGTATATTCTCTTCTAGTTTTTGGTGTAAATGAAGTTCCAAACTTCTATACAAAGTTTTCTAAATAATCCATTATTTCATATTTCAAACAAAAAGATACTACTATAAGCTATTGGCCTCTCTTATTGTTTATACCCACCTTTCGCCTAGACAATTAGAATTCATAAAATGGAGATTGAAAGCTAATGATCTCATTTGACCTCTCCAATTTTTTTAAAAATTAGTCTCTCAAATTTTTATATGCTTCAATAAAATTTGTAACCAAAAAATAGACACAATGTTTTTGTATCACTTACTTCTTAGGTAAATAATGAAATTAGGAAGTTTTGGAATAAAGATAGCATCTACACTTATATAACAAAACATAAATTGGGCAAGTATAAATAACATAATAGAAATTGTTTAATATGTCTATTGATGCTCATGCATTGCAATATTCTTAAATGTCTTCATAGGCATTCAATGTGGTTTGTAAAATAGGTTCAATATAACATGAATAGAAGTAAGAAAAATAGTCTACAAGAGTTGGGCTTTTAGTCTTCTTTTTCTTATTCACTGAAAGAGTACTTAAAGCCTAAAATTTTTACAATAGTTATATATAAAAGGATTTATCAAAATGTTCTTTTGAGAAAATTTAAAATAGAAATCAAATTTTAAGATAATACTAGTAGAGGAGTACTGGAGAAACTGATAAAGGAGAATTCAAGGCGAATAGTGACAACAAAGGGGATAGAGGACTTCCAGACAACTGATCTTGCAATGAGGATGAATTACGAAGCACCTAGCAACGAGAAGCACTTTCAAGCTATTAGTAGGGGAGCATTGGAGGCAGTGTAAACAACAAGAAGACAAGAGAAAGGTTTTGTGTTAACTTTTAGTTATACTGCATATAGTGAATCATCCCAGGTTCGACCTAAAGCTTAGTCAAATTGGATTGATCTTATTGATTTTGGGCTGATTCAGGCTTAGCCAAGCTAGGCCCAAACATAAATGCCATCCCTAGTTACTTATTTGTAACATAATGCTCACTAAAGGATAGTAGTACCTCTATGAGTTGAAGAAGTAACTTTTTTTAGCAAGAATCTTTATTCCTTATGTAGATATATATCCAAATTTTTTATATCATAAAATTGAAGACCATTCACTTAAATTGCTTGAAATGATTGATACTTTTATTTCTAACAATGTCTCTCCCCTTAATTTGTATAAGTTTGCACTTATTTTTTCTCCTTTCATAAGTACAATTGTGTCTTAAATTATCTTCAAAATCTTGTTGAAAATTTTAATTTTACATCCAAGATCATCTAGTCATCCTAAGGAAAACAATTTTTTTTTCAAGCCCTTTACATGTTATACTTCATGAAGAGTACAAATTGCACCATCATATATCTTCAACTTGATAATTCTAATACCAATATCTTTTAGAGAATAATATTTACAATTGTATACAGAACCTCCTAAGATAGGTTTGTAATAATGAAGTCATACTATTTTAGAGGATATATGAAAAGTAGCTCCTGAGTTGAAGAGTTGTACATCAAATAGTGGCTTCATCATCTTAAGTACTTGTAAAATTTCTTGAGGACATGAATTTTTTGTATTTAAATTCTAAAAATCATTTTTCAAGTGAATTTTTTATTGTAGTTATAGCTTAAAATTCTTATAACATCTTAGTTTTGAGCTATAATGATTTTGGCTCCCACTTGAGCTATGTTCTATTGATCTCTCTTTTGTCACTATTAAAGCTTTATCTTGTTATGAACTAGATCACCTACCTTTCTTATTCTTACATAGGCTTTCTTCCTTTGAAATTACATTTGCAATTTCATCAAAGACTAGGTAGTTTGTAAGAAAATTTTGATTAAGTTAATGATGATAGATCATACGAATCAAATAGACTTTAAATTAGAAGTTCAACATGTTTATTTGGCTATATTCTATAACCCAACAATGTGAGCTGAGAAAGGAGAGAAGTCAAGTCATTAGTGTGCTTAGTTATTAAAGTAGATTTTAACATACAAAGAGAATAAAGTTTCTTCTTAAGGAAAATTTTATTTTAAGTGATTGATCTTGTATAGCTTTGTGAGATAATCACACAGCATTTCTGTTATCTTCTTCTCCTCTATGCTTGAAAAAACTTTATTAGCTAAAGTTAGATGAAGTTATCAACAACACTTGCATCTATTTCATTCCATTTGACATCATTCATGAAATCTGTCAGTCTTTCTCTAATGGATGCAACACAATTATCCTTTATGAGGGTAGCTTTCATTTTCAATTTCCACAACGAGAAATTACTCTCATTGAACTTCTAAATCTTAAATTTGGTTGTCATTGCTTCTATCATAAACTACTTTTAACTAAGAGAAATAACACCTACTATTTCACATAAATAATAATTGTATATGTGAATAGAATTTAGTATATTCAAAGAATGAATAATATATAATTTATTTTCTGATGTGGAAGATTCACTTGTAGTCGCAACCACAGAGCATTCAATTAGTAGATATATACACCTTAAATTAGACTATGATCCTACTTGTTAAAACAATTAGGTAGACAGAGTAAGATAACAACTCAATTAAGATTGAAAGAAATAGAATAAAAATATTATTACGAGTAAAAGAAAGTTATAATACAAACACTCTCTAAGACTCTAACTATAAATTAAAAATATTAATTTATAACTTAAAACTTAAGATATTGGAATTCTCATAAACTCTACTTTTAGACTCTGAATTTTTTTTTTGATACATAAAACAAGAAAATAGATGAGTATTTCTAAGTGAATGAAACTAATTGTAATCATACATTTCAATTTGTTATAATTACTATGCATTTTAATATTTGCATCACAAATCATTTATCTTTATCTAAATATTTATGTGTAATATTTAAATTCTTTTCATGTTAATAATACTTAAAATTTGTGAGATATTTAGATTTTTCTAGCACAAAAACACAAGAAAAACGACCATATATATGCACAATAAATACTATATAATCCACCACACAATTTACCTCTAACCATAAGACACCACATTAAGAAATAACTCTAGGAACCAAGATCCTCGTCAAACCTATATGTTTTTTTGCTGAGATTCCGGCGTTTCTCACGCTTCATTGCACGCGCAAAATTGAGCATTCAATGGAAGAAAAATCAAAGGGCACTCAGTAGTTGATTTTTCCGCCATAGTTTTGAAGTTTGGCGCCGGCCATCGCACGATCGCTAGTAGGCTGGTAGAGTAAGAGTTCTTAATGAACCCATGCATGTACAGACACGCAAAAAAAAAGTGACGACCAACTTTCTTGAGGAATAAAATCTTTGCATTGTAATAAAACAGGACAACTTTCCGTGTTCTTCTTATGAGAATGAAAGAACATTTGGTTTTATATTATTTCGATTACTGAAGTATTATGTTTTTGATACCTTTTTGTGTTCAATCGAGTTGTTTTTTTCTCTTTTGATCCTTTGGCAGGTCTGCACGACCTACTTGGACTTTAATGGGAATTTTGTCGTTAGCTGGCAACTGGTGTACGGACATCTTCTTGCCTTGTAAAGAACTCTTAGAGAATTAGCATTTGATAATTTGGATGACAAATTCCTTTGTTTTTAAATCACTCAGATCGATCAGATTCTTTTGAGGGGACAAGGGAATAACTTGCAACTTTATATTTTTTATTAAAAAGAACTTTTTTGTTTAAATTCTTTTAAAATTAAACTAACATTGAAATTTTTAATCATACATATACATAAATACACACAAAGCTTTTAACAAGATGAAATCCAAATGAATTCCAAAATCTCTTGAGTATTTGATATCTTTGACGAGTGTATTGACAAGCTGAGGCTAGCTGGTAACAATATATATATTATGTAGATAACACCATTAAGTTGGAGCGCAGAATTTTATAGTATTGGCTTCAGGGCATGAGACATGTTGATGCTCTCTCTATTCATAGTTTAACAAACCACAAGTGCGTTGATTATTCCCTTCATCTTGTGTTACCTGGGTTTCAATTTTAATACACATTGTAGTTTAATGATGAGGTTTGTTGTCGTTTTTCTAACAAGGAGACGAATCCATTGACAAAATGTGCAAGTATCCAAAGTTGGAAAAATAATGAGTACCTGTTTTCCAAACATTCGTACGACTTGATGAACTATCCCTAACTGTAATTATATTAGAGTTTATAACTATCCCTAACTGGACCCTAGAGGAGCCAGAGGACAAGAGCGTACGTACTCTTGTAGGCACATATCCTCAACCTGAGCGAGTTTACTC
>JAOQMM010000173.1:21815736-21830813 GCA_027563515.1 Erythroxylum platyclados
TTAGTCTATTTAATCATAATTCTCTATTTATTATATATAAATTCTATACTGTTATATAAAATTTATATATTATATATAATTTCTATAATATATAGAGTGTAATATATAGGAATGGGTTTGGCGACGAATATAAAAATCGACGCAAAAGTTTCATATTTTCGTCGCCAAAGATCGAACCAAACCACATCGTTTTGTGAAATTGAAAACCTAATTACCCAGACAGAAGACATAAATTGAAAACCTCCCCCGCCGAAAGAGTCTCCAGATGCTTCCTAATTAAGGTTGAACCATTGAAAGCGATCTTCTTCACCGAGCTGGTCAAGTTGTCAGGTATGGGTTCCTTTGTCTTTGCTTCTCACCTTTTCTTCTTCTTTTTACCTTTGGTCATTGTTCTACAATAGGTAGTCATTAGCTTTCTCTTGGAGGAGTCACAAATCACTCTTATCCCAGGTGAAAGCTAACCTCGAGGTATGAAATTACTTGATTCTTTTTCACTAACTCAATGTCTTCTTGCTTAATCCAAATTTCCTACTAGTAGTTAAAGATCATAGGGTCTTATTTTGGAGAGATAGCTTCAATCCCCAATCTTCATTAAACTCTTTGGGTAAGTCTTCCTTCTTTGTAAATTTGTGCTTAACTGCTTTAAAGTTGGTCTGTTCATCTATTTGGATTTCTTGCATCCGTTTTTTGTGTGATTTCTACATCTTATTGATTACCTAGGGTTTGCCTTACTACTTTTGTACTTCATTCTGTTTTGAATTCCAAAACAGTAGCTCTCTCCATATCTGATGAGGGGCTCGAGGGACCCAACTATTTTTATCAAAATAGTGACTTTAAAGGAAAGCACAGTTAATTATGCATCCCCTAAACATAGTACATACACAGTTAACATTCTCAACCTTATCTTATGAAGTAGTCTCACTTAATAAATCACAAAATTAACATTGCTAGAATGTAAGAATATTCAAATAAGAAGTCTTCTATTGAATTTTCAAAATAAAATTGTTTGCATAAATCCATCGTGGAATGTCGATGTGGCGACTAATTTCTAATAGTAGAAATGAGCTCTGATGGGAGGAATATAGCAAAATTCTCCCTAATGAAGAACATATTGATGCACAACAAATCTCCTCATCAAAGTCTAACCACCCATTGCCTTCAATGGCCAATCTTCTTCTTTAAGGATTTTACTATAATCTTAATTACTTCTCTTTCTTTATTATCTATATCTCATTTGCTATTAGGAAGCTATTAGATGAATGCTTGATTGTATATATTATGTATTGTACAAAGCTTGCTTGAATCTTCAAGAGAACAGAGATGAAAATGAAGGCAGTAGCAATGTCCCGATGGTCTGTACAGGATTAGGAAAATCGGTTGTTTTGGAATAATCGTCGATTGTAAAAACTATGTCTATTCAATTGAGTATGCATGTGCTAGAATTTCGGTTCCTTATACCGTTTGATTTAGCTATTTAAGTTCTATACTATTTGTTTCTTAGACGAAACACATAATACATGCGGTTCATCTAATTCAGTGATTCATATTGCATATGAGGAATCGTTTACTGTACCTTCTGTTAGTTTACGGAAAGCTAAGAAATTGTTGGAAGATGGTGTCAATAAACCAACATATGGGGGAAGATTTTTTATTGTTTCAATTGATGCCTTTGAACATACAAGGAGCTTTCTTGAGAATCCAGACATAAGGAACTCCTTTACCTTATCTACCAAGTCTCATATCATTTGGAATTCAGAAAAATTATTTTTCTTTTCCTTTTTGATAGAATAGGCATGAAACTTTATTTATTGTTTTGTTTGTAAGAATTGTTAAACTTTTAATTAAAATCTTGTATTACTTACCATATATCATTATATTATATTACTTATCATATATCAATATTTATTGTTTTTTATGTAAAAATCATATACGATTATTATATTACAAATTTAATGTTAAAACTATTTGAAAATTTTATGACACCATAGAAAATTGTCCAATTACATAATTTAAAAGATAAAAACAAAAAGTATAAATCTATGTAATATTAATTAATTTTGAGTTTATAATTTCATAAATTATTGAAATGATTTGACTTTTTTGTAGTTAAATTTATTTTTTATACTTAGAATCATTGTCAATAATATTAAATTTGATTTTTCTCAACTATGATGTTTAGTCACAAAATGATCAAGTCAAAGTTAGTGAATTCATAATTATAAATAAGAGAGTGATTTTGTTATTTAAGCTTTTGGTGATGATTTAAAAAATTTGGCATCAAAAGTCCACCTTTTCGCTACGATTCATAAAGTTGTGACCCTTTGGTGACAAAAACGCTAAACCGTCGCAAAAGGAAGAGCCTTTTAAGATGATTCCCACAAAGCATCATCAAAGACTTGCATTTAGCGACAATTCTGTAAAACGCCGTAAAAAGGTAAGCTTTTGGTGATGTTTTTCAAAATCATGGCAAAAAGTTAACTTTTAGCAAATCAAATCGTCACCAAATAAATTGTAGCTAAAGGTTACCTTTGTTGTAATGATTATCTATGATTTATCTCAGTTTTATATTCCCTATTTTATCTATTATGAGTAATTAAATAACTAAAAATTAAAAAATAGACGTTTAATTCTTATTCTCGCCTGTTTATTACTTATTAGCAAACATAAGCTAGTTATTTGATAGAATAGGAAAAGCTAAACTAACTACTTGAAACTACTTGAAAAATGCCAAATCAAAAGGCGAGTACTAACACTATTTGAATATGATGACATGACCTGACGCGAAACGGTGTCCAAATGCGCAAGGTGAAGGCGTCATGAATATTTGGTCAAACTAGAGTATTAGACTTCCAAGTGTGCATTGGTGACTTGGACAAGACATGCAAGCCGTTACTTCCCCCTCGCCTCAATCTTATCAGGTAACTGGTGACTGTAACAGTTTGGATAGGTTTAATCAAATAATCATATTGTACAGTAAGTATATCCATAGGAGTAAACCCTGGAGTAGCTAATCCTTGCATTCTAAGTACACTACTTGTACAAATTTTAGGAGGAGATTATCATATTTAAACATAAAATAGCATTTCAAGTGAAAATAGCCTTTGTTTTCTTCTGTAATCCTTATCTAATCACTAGTCTATTAAGAACATACAAATCAGGGATTATAGTCCTACCAAACCAAAGCGAAGTGAATGGTACATATGGTTGTTTGAATTCAATGAAATTCTCCCATCCATCACCTCACACGCGTAACTATAAATCCTTAACCACTTTGTCATTCATGACATCACCCAACCAACTGCTTCATCGTTAAGCATGTGCTAAGCCCAGCTTAACCCACTCGTATTTTCTCTCTCTTTCATTATATGCTTTTTATTTTGATAACTCCTCTTCTATTTATTTTGGGTTGCCAAGCCCAGGACTAGAGAGTCCCTACATTTGCGGAGTGACGGGATTTTTTGACCTTGTGTGGTGATACGTGGCATGACTGAAAGCATCGGAATCTTCCACGTCGTGGATGATGGGAAGTTCAAACGAAATGGACGGTCGTGATGTGGTTATTATAGATTGCTTGTCGGTTATCTGATGTTAGGATGGGTATAAAGGTGAGGTGTTCGCCACGCGTCTCCTTCCTACAGAAGACCTCATTGCGTGCCGTATCGCATGACAGTTGCGCGTCAGTTAAGCTCCAGTTCCCATTCTCCTTCGCTCTCCTCTCTCATACAAGCACGCCGCTTGTTGCTTCTACTCAGCTAACAACTTAACTGATAAGCACCCTTCATCAATTTAGAAATTTTACCAAACAAATTGGATTAAAATATTATGAATAAGAGATGAAGGGTAGAAGGGTAACTTAAAAGAACCTCATTTCTAGTGAAGCACGAGGAAAATCGTGGAAATTAATGTTACACACGTGGCGAGCAATGAGGGAGGCTTGAGCTGAAGATTAGCTGTCTTACTTACCAAGATAGGATAGCTACCCAACTAACAAGAAACCGCCAAACCCAGGGCATAGAAGACAGGCGAGGCCAGTTAAATTTTGACAAATAGCAAACCTCGACGGAACATACTTATGCTTAAGCGCCCTTTTCTGTCGTTAATACATATAATAATGGAAGAAACCTGCTCGGAGGATGTTCCAGGGAGTTGAAGCCTTGGAGTAAGTCGGTCTGAACTCTTGGCATGTATCAACAACACATACGGGGTTTGTACGTCAATGTCCATGCCTTTTTTTTTTCCCTTATAATATTACCAATGGGAACACTAGTATGATGTCGAATCAAAATGAAGTGTCCATGTTGAAACTTAATGTGCAAGGCATGTAAGAACATGCTCGAATATGGAATCTAATCGAAGTGACACTACGTAATCTCTCAAGTCTGAACACGTCAGTGAGTCGGTAATTTAGTGTTTGTTGTCAATCATTTTGCAGAATTTTATGCAAACTGTAACTTTTTGAACAAACAAACTCATCAAAAAGCCGCTAGACATAATACTTATCCTTGTCAGCAAATCGTCAGACTTAATAGGATCAAACTTCTACCAGTCCAATTGAGTAGAAAAAGTAGTAGTTAAAGTTTTGGAAGGACAAGAAGGGCATTAAAATTGATTCAAAATAAGATATTGCTTGAGATGCAAAAACACAAAACCATTAAAAACAGGGATTAAATCAATAATAGCACAATCTCTACTAAAAGCTAAAAGTCAAATACTAATCCAATCCACACTTGTGTCTTATCAGGAATTTAATTAAAAGTATGATTTTACAAGCAACCCTACCCTACGCTTGGAGTTGAGGGTTAAAAAGGAAGGTGTACAACTGTTTTGACCTGGTCCTCTATAATAGCTCAGTCTTCTCAACGCCACACTCCAAACCTGCTCTCTGTCTTGGTTGACCGACTTCACTCTCACCGCCAACTCTCCCCCACTTCACCTCAGCTGTATATTTCTATATATAACTATAACCCTCTCCTTAGTACTCCGCATTCTTTATCATCTTCTACTAAACTTCTCGTTTGTCTCTCTATCTTGGAGACTAAAGCTTCAATCCTCTCTTGTGCTTTACCACTTTATC
This sequence comes from Erythroxylum platyclados, assembly GCA_027563515.1. Classification (NCBI taxonomy): domain Eukaryota; kingdom Viridiplantae; phylum Streptophyta; class Magnoliopsida; order Malpighiales; family Erythroxylaceae; genus Erythroxylum; species Erythroxylum platyclados. Next base: position 21,820,811 of record JAOQMM010000173.1, read on the forward strand.
TATCTATCACTACAAGGTCAAGATTTAAAGTCGGTTATTATGGCTCTTGAAGCTCTGAACTCTCCTACCACTTTCGACCGTGAAGACTCATGGGCCAAAAGGAAGCGCTCAAAACAATCTCGTAGCGAGTCCCCAGCTCCAACTGAAGACGAATACCTCGCTCTCTGCCTCATCATGCTCAACCGTGGCGACCCCAGCACCACGGCAGTCAACGAATTCTCCACCCCACCGTTACCATCTGCTTCTTCGAATCTATCTTACAAGTGTGTGGTATGCAATAAAGCTTTTCCCTCGTATCAAGCCCTTGGTGGCCACAAAGCAAGCCACAGAAAATCATCTCCGGAGACCATCGCCACCACCGCCACCGCCGTCAACACATCAGCTTCCACCTCATCCACAGCCACCGGAGTACGGGTTCATGAGTGTTCTATCTGCCACAAGACGTTCGCAACGGGTCAAGCTTTGGGTGGTCACAAGCGCTGCCACTATGAAGGCGGTGTTAATAATAACAATGACACTAGTAATAGTAGTAGCACTGTTGCCACGTCATCGCAAGGCGGTCAGGTTCAAAGTCAAAACCGCGGCGGTGGTGGGCTAGACTTTGACCTTAATTTGCCGGCCTTGGCAGAATTTGAGTCCGGTGCAGGCGAAGAAGTTGAGAGTAGTGTGAAGAGACCAAAGTTGTTTCTTGATATTAAAGGAAGTTTAGAGATTGGTGTTGAAGATTAGGTTTCTGAATTATCTAGTAACAATTAATGAGAAAGTTTGAACTACCAGTTGTTTTTGTTTATTTTTTAGGTTTAATTTTGATGCGTTTATTATGCATAGGAGATTGGTCATTGTTTGTGAAAATACTGTAATAATTATTAGCCAATCGATATTTTTGGTTTATTTATTATTCTTTATTAATATTGTATTACTAACCAAAATGAATGCATCATCTAGGTTAGTTAATCTCCAAAATTTGTTCACTTGGAATGTTGCTTCAATTTATAACTTTGTTTTTATAATATAAAAAAATCTCGAGGACTTTGAAATATTCCAAGTAAACCAGCAAAAAGTCTTGGGCGCGTGAACAGCGAAGGAGAGGGGACTAAAGGAGTGAACACACCCATGTTACTAATGTGAACTCCTTGTGGATGAGGCCTTCAATGCGAAAAGCACTTGTTACAACGACATGTAGGGTTCAACATCTTTTGCCTGGCTCAGGAGTGAGGAGGACACTTGTAATACACACACGTCTCGAGTGGGTTCCGAGTTTAGCATCTTTTACCTGTTTGGTAGGAGGAAGGATCAATGCATTTATCTCGATGAGATGTATACAATCTGTTGAGAGTGGCATGACATGTGTAACTTGAAGCCTATACGAAAGAAAGTATGCGGTGGCGTAGTCGGTGTTTATTCTTGGCTTGAGCGAGTGCCAAAACAACTCTTTTAACAAGATACCTTGGTTTGGCGGTTGCTAAAGCTTTGAATATCAAATGTAAGATGGGAATAAACTATGCTTTAAGGGAGTTCTTTGCGTGTGGAACGTTGGCTATTGTAGAAACTGATGAGTTGGGAACATCCCAGAATTTCTTGGGGTTTTACGGTGGAAAAGATAATAGGCTTGCTAGTCCCTTGTAACGAACATTTTAGAATCATTATCCTCAACATTCAATTGAAATTCCGCGGAATATACCAACTTTACTTGCAATTAGGTTATTAAAGTTAATATATTAGGGGGAAATATTTATCCTTCTTTCTTGTATGCGTCGTGTCTCTTGGTTCCGGATAATCACTGACTAGCTGCTATCTTGTTTTTGTTTAAGCTTGAATTGACTTGTCAAGCCAAGAGAGTGTTTAGGTTTTATCGTAATACTTAGGTTCGATGTATCAGTTACAGCTGTCGAATTGATGCGTGAAAACATACCAACTGTTTCTTTTTTCTTATTTTGTTGCCATAAGTCCCTAACTGATTTGCTGGAAAGAGCGATATAAGTATTTTTCAGTCTTTAAATAGGTTTGAAGTCCTAATTTAGCACGCATTTAGTGATAATTGTGATTGACACACACATTTGGCTGACAAGTCAAAACATTAAGATCTAAATGTAAAACTTTCAACATCAAAAATAAACATTTAAGATTATTTTATAATATTTTATACTCATCAATTAAATTTATCTTATAATTAATACAAGAATATTAGAAATACCTGAATTATAAAGCGTGATTATAGTTCTTAAAAATATTTGAATCATCAATAATAGATATCAGATATTTTAGAAATATTAATCTAAAATTTGTCTTTTTTTCTTTTTACTATTTACTATTTTAAATGAGTTATAGATAATACAAACTTAATCTCTAAAAATATATGCAAAAAAGACAAAACTAATCTTAACGTTTGTAGCTAAATATAAGTTAAACTCTAATGATTCACTATGGTCAAATTAAACCTTAATATTTTACGAGTGTTCAAATTTATAACCTGTGTGGATGAAAATTATAACAGATACTTGGTGCCAGTAGGCATTTACTACGTTATTATTGATGTGGTAATAATAATAATAATTTCCTTTAAAATGGGTCCACAGTATCATATGTGTCACGTGATATTGTAAGACCCAATCATATATTTAAAAAATTTAAAATATTATAATTAATAAAATTATTATTTTAATTAATATTTTCTAAATTAACAAAATATTATAACTAACTAAATTTTTTACTTAACAAATCCCCAAACCTAATTTTATAATCCCCAAATTTCACCCTCGACCCAACCCTAATTCTTTGTCTTTCTTCATGGTTCTACTCCAATTTCACCATTATCTTTCATTGTCCTCTCTTCTTCTCCGATTGCAACGATAACACATTCTTCATTCTTCGTCTTTGTTCGTGGCTCTGTTATGATTTCTTTTGTGTGGTAATTCCCAATCTTTTATCTTGTTATGTTTTCATTTGTCATTTATGTTGATGTTTTGCCTGCCTCCCATATGGTCCCTGTTGTGGAGGCAGTCACTTAATCACTCATTCTTATTATAATAAGGATCTACATTATACAAAAAGGAGACAACATGAGTCTTGTAGAATATGTGAATAGTAATGTGCCTTTTTTTCCTACTTTTTTTGTCGTTACATCTCTACTTGTTGGTATAACAAGTTTATGAGAATGTCTTGGAACATGGAGCATTATTCCTTCATGATACTGCATCTAAACCTATATGCTATATTTGCATAGAGATGTTTATAGGGCTAATTGTTTATGTTTTTACTATAGCTTGCGATCTACTTATTGGATATGCTTAAAAAACATTTGCATATGAATAGTCGCATAAGACTTCAAGGGCCTCAAACTTTTAGATTCGAGTGTATCAGTTCTATAATGAGATGCAGTTTAACTGTAACTACAAGTGATAACTTACATAGTAGGTATAGGTATATGAGTTCAATTTTGAATTAAATACTATCTGACTTATTTTCAAGAATGTACTCATTACGTTTTTGGTTTGAACTCTTTAGTGATGATGTTTCAAGTATAATCATATAATTCTATGATGGCATGGGTTCATAGCTAGCATTTTCCATATCAATCTATGATGATTTTGACGGTTTATAGGGCCAATTGTCCAGTGATTATTTCTCATAACAACCATCATAGGATATGGCTGTGTAGGGATTTTGGTAAATAAATAAATAAATTTCATATTAATTCGTCAAATATATAATATAATGTTTAGATTGATTATATGAGTTTTAGTTTTGTATACTTGCTCTTAGGCTAGCTTTTGGTGGAGTTTGACTCGGATGATAAGTTTATATTAGGTATTTAATTTTAGCACTTGTTTGTTGGTTTCCTCTTAATACAACTTAGCAACCGTATGGATTAAATTTGTCTTAGTTTAACAAGTTAATTAACCTTTTTTGGTCCTACGTAAGAGCTTTAATGATCTAAAAAAGTTAAATATAATTAAGATGAGATTCAATCGTGTAAAAATTTAAAATCCTAATAAAATTTTAATAATGTTATTTAGTAGATGGAAAGTTTAATTATACTAAACCTAACATTTAGATACTGTGAGGATTATAAAGAATAAATGTTTTAAGGTAAATTCATATAACTATTTTCATTGAATATTAGTGATTGCTGCATATTTAGCATATTTAAGGCATAGAGTAATATGCATATCACTCATAATGACTGATCCTCTTCATAAATATTGCATATTGCATTGTTAATTACTTGCTTTTGTATTGCATGTTGCATTGGTTAACTTACTAAATATTGCATATTGCACAGGTTACCTTTATAAATATTGCATATTACTACTCCTATCAAACTTGTTTACCTTTCGTGCTTTTTGTGTATTTTTGAAGTATTATTTTTGCTCAAGCCCAATTAATAAAAATGCTTTTGAAATTGTATATATGCGTCTTGTCAATTGATCAAAACCTAAAATCCCATTTTGGTGGTTTTAATGACTTATGTTTACTTTATTATTCTCTAATGGTTGCTCCACATGTTATAATGGCCCAATATAAAAGTATGAGTTTTTTAATGTGAGAATTTTATGTTAGAACTTGAATTCAAATACATTGGCAAGGATATTACTACATTTAACAATGTTAACATTAATTTTGTCAATAATAGGCAAATATATGAGAAGAGGAAGGATTTAAGGTACCATCAAATTGATAAGACATATGTATTATAGGGTATCCAATTCTAACTTAAAAGAGTCATTGAGATTTATTGAGTCAAACCAAAATTGTAGGAGGCTAATTGGTGCTAAATTCTTCAATGTCTATAAGATTTATAGGGTAGTATTCATTTTGCTTGGTTAGTCGTTGCTTCATATTTTTAAAATACATTAACCACATCATTTCAACTTTTGAAGTTATTGATGTAAGCAGCGCCTTTCTATCACTAAATGGGATTTATTTGGCCATGTTCAACCCTTGTAAGTCTAATTTCGACCATATTTGAAATGAATTAGCAAAAATTGAGATTAAAAAAAAGGGATTTGTTGTAGGAATAAGGCTTTCAAAAAAAATAATTCTCTACTATATGAGCAAAAGTAATCCTTGCATAATCCAAAGCAGCAACATTGATTGTATAAAGTAGAAGAAATCAAACCCTAAAACTCAACATACCCCAAATTGTACATAACATAATTCATATATAAATATAATTCAATAAAATTTCCCCATAATATAGTTAAAAATAACATGCATCATAAGCACAACAAAGGAAAATATTATTATTTTTATAACGTCAACAATAATGTGGTAAATGACTAACCACATCAAATAGCTGTTATAATTTCCATCCATATAGGATTAAGTTTGAATATTTATAAAACGTTAAGGTTTAATTTGAATATAATGAAACATTAAGACTTAACTTGTAATCACTTGTAAATGTTAAGGTTATTTTTGCCCTTTTCGCCTAAATATTATTTATAAGAATGACAAGTTGATAAGAAAACCTTAGATTCATTAATAAAAAATTAGATCCTATTAATCATACATAATAATTCTATCATATTTAATAAACACATTGAGAAAGTCAATTTTATTATATAATCATAAAGGTACCCATAAACTCACAAAGTATATTTGACATAACTTTAAAACAAAACAGTAAATACATTTATTATCCAATTTTGTCCGAAAGTACAATTGATAACAGGTTTGTTGGGCTAGTTTCTTAATTAATTGTTTGTCATTTTATAAAAATCATTCATTTGAAGTTGATAAAAACAAATTAAGAAAGTACAGAGAGCTTCTTTATTTGTCCATTGGATTCCCTTTCTTGGGATAAATTCAAGCCATAAGGTGCATCATTGGCACTTCAATTATAAATATTTAGAAGCATGCATGTGTATATAATAAATATGACAATTCATTACACCGATAGTACATACATCAAAGTCTCATTACTGTTTGTGACCATTCAATGCATGTATAAAAAATGCAGCTAAATCTTTTTTCTTTTCCTGAAAGAGGAAGATATTAATAGTGCTGACATTTCAGTTACTAATGTTGTGGAAGAGGGAACTTCTCTTCCATTGAGCCAAAATCTCAATAGATTGGCAAGTACTCTTTTTTTTTCCTTTGTATTTTCAATAGCAAACAACTAACTAAGAGAGACTGAATTGAGACTAAGTATATATATATATATATAAATATATGTATTTTGGTGGAGATTATATACTGTGAAAGTTTAATAGCTGCATATTCTTTATCATTAAAAATAATTATGACTGACATTTGGAACTGAAAGGTTACCGATTCAAGTTATAAAAATAATCTTTTTGTAAAATACAAAAAGAAAGCTACGTGATAATCTTATTCCAACTTTCGTAAAGCGAAAAGTCTTGTACACATAATAATTCTTTATTACCAACATTTGAGTACTAGATTCCTAGATTAGGCTTCTTAGCCCAAATATGGCCTGTGCTTAACGGGACTGTTAGACCATTTCGAATCCCTAATTGTCACCGGCGTAGGAGCAACTTGGACTAGACTCTAAAATTTGGGTCATGGATGGTAGACTAAGTTTTTAACGGTTGATCACCAAAACTTTAGGCTTTGCAATACTCTCCAAACCCTAATTGTCGTTTTCCATGTACTTTATGTTATAATTTTCAAGTCCTGTATAAAGTAAGATATTTAAAATTAATAGTATTAAAAATGTAAAATATCTATTAATTAGAAGTAGTATTCGATTTATTAATTTATAGAACATATTCACAATTCAATATAATATATTTAATAAACTATTTTTTATATTCCACCGGTCTAATTAAATAAACTTAAATAAGTAAAACCAATTGTCCATTATATTTGTTATAATTTAAAATTTTAATTCCAAAAATTCTAGATGTAATAAGTAAAACTAGAAAAGATATTCAAGTTGACTTAAAAATTTCAAGATAAAACAACTTACATCAAATTTTATATTTTTTAGAAATAATAATTAATTGTACATATTTATAATTTTAATAGTTGATTTAAATTACAATATTGATTTAGTTTATTAACTCAAATCGAGACTATAAGAGATTATTACATAATAAATTAGATTCACATGATCCATGTAATAATCTTGCCTCCTTGGATAGAATAATCACATATGCCAATAACTTCGAAGAGCTAGCAAGTCCCTTTTGAACTTTTTGAGCGATCTCTAAATTCAAGCCATGTACAACTAGTCATGATTATAATTTACTCCAAAAGAACGTTCGCAGTGAACTGACCTTGTGTGTGCTTGTGTACTTTTGCATGCTTTAATTAATGCAAATCTGAAGTAATATGATTCTTATTGGAAGATTAGACGCAAAACATGAGGGTGGTGGGGTATTAAATATGCTAAAACTAGCTACTGATGGTCTAGACCCCATTTTTGGTCCTTTTCCCTGCCTAGGAGCTGCATCATAGTATGGAAAATCAGCCAAAATTGACAATACGACCGAATCAACGTGGTCTAGTCCTTGATTATGTGATTAAACATTGAGAGTGACGGTGAACATGATTAGGGTATAGTCTATTTGATCAATACAGTTCTGTTTGAAACCATTATAGTTATGCCCATGTGATTCTTATTCTAGATCATCAAGCAAAATAATTAACCATTTCTTTCTTTTTGATGTTCGTACACATATATGAGTTGTAAATGCGCAATTAAATCTGCCATCTTTAATCACAGGATCTTCAGCGTAAGGCAGATATTGAATCCTTTTGTTATCTAACGTACTTGATACATATTGTTCCCCCGTGACCTGTACTTTCTTGCATAGTTATGATCTCATGGATACTAAGGTACTTGCAGGATTTTTAACATGATATGCTGTTCGATTCTCCTAAAAATATGGGATACCGTTTATGCCAGAAAGATTTAACTTTTACGAATCATATAAAAAATTCATTTTTATAAAAGTTTAAACCACTGACTGAAGCCCTATACCTATATATCAAGAAGTTACAAAATGAAACGTGAATGGTAAAACATGTGGTGTGGCCAAAGATGCCATTCAATACCTATTTTGCACAAGAAGCATATGCTCGAAGCTAGAGATGATTCTCTTTCTAAGGCCATTAGTTAAAATTTAGGCTGGTAGAGTATGACTTGGTTGACTAATGATGCCCAAAAACTCACACCACTTGAAGACTTCCAAGGCAAATTGCCTAAAACCATTCTTTAATTTTGAGACGAGGCTTCAAGTAAAAGGAATCAAGTGTTTCTTAAGGAATCAAATATTGCCAAGATGCAGTACATAGGAGCATTAAAAGTGGTACAGTCAGCATCATGTGCGAGAGTTTCATCACATACCATTTTAATCTATTTGATTGATGCTTGAGTGAAGAGTGATGTGTCCATATAATTGCTAATGAAATCTAGCACTTTTGCTGGGATTTGTTGAAATGGAATATCAAAGCTTTGTTGGGTAATTTCGTAATAGAAAATTGATATTTCTTCCGGTGAATATTAGAGTTGGATGGAATGATACTGGTCAAATGGGTATAAAGCTCGCAACTTGTCAATTCAGCTGGAATCCCAAATTGATATTTCAGACAAACCTCTGCAGTAACCAATAAATAAAGTGGTTAATAAATGAATACTTAACGGTGGGTTACCATTACCCTTTTTTGTTTTTGGTCCTCCTCCTTTCATTGAATACTATCTGCAATTGATACTTGTTACGATACACACCACATAGGTCTTTAAAATGAATAAAAATGGGATTCCAAAAGGAAGTATTCTTCTACAACCACAACAAAAGAAACATCTTGATCTTTCTTCAATAATATCCCATCTCTAGCGAACATCTAAGTTGGATTCTAACCCAGATGAAGTTATGACCATTTGTCACAGAAAAACAGAATGAATAGATCTTATAGGATTCTTCAGAAATTCTTCGATTTCTTTCAGAAGTAGATGATTATTCATCTCCTTCTCACCTTCTGTGAATAGCTGGGACATTGAGGAATATCCAAAAATGCAGTTAGGAAATCAGTCTAATTCTATCTATGTTTGTTCCGTTTGAAGAAAGGAAGGATTCCAAATAATCGATATTTCTTTTAGTTTTAGTTGTTGAATCTCTCAGGGGATTCTTACATTCTATCCTCTTCTTCTGTACTAATAAAGGATGGTGGAAAAAAAAAGTTGCTTTTCTTTTATTCTAACCCACAATTTAAACTAGTTACATACAAAGCCTAGTACATGTCCTTTGGCGCTGAGGGCATCCCCTAAGAGCATGGGATTTGATGACATTTTTTATTGGTTTTCTTTTGTTCCTAATAAGTTGTTTAATAGTTGGCATGCTAAATTGTATGCATAAATCGTAATGGGTCGGTCTAGGTCGATCTTAACCCCAACCTAATGATTATCAATTATTTCTATATTAATTAATGGAATTCTATATTAATTAATAGAATATTACGAATATTAAACCTTGATAAGAAAATTTCAAATCATGATTTGCAAGAAATTTTTGCTATTTTTTATGCAACTGCTACAAGGTCAACAATTCCATTGACTTGGGCTTTTGTTGCTGACATAAAAGCATCACTTTCCATGCCTACCAAAACAACTAGAAATGTTTCAAAAAAAGTAGGCATACGATATACAAAATGTTCACACCCTTCTTTATCTCTAAAGATAGGATGTCCTAGCCACTCAACAGCTATTCCATCATTGAAGCTGAAAATAATCAATAATACTGTGTCAGGATATGGTTTTGTGAAGTGCGTAATGGAAGAAAAATAACTTTTTTATCTTTTTAAAATTAAAATTATTTTAATTTATAATATCATTAGTCTATAAATATCATAAATTATAAATTATAAATTATAAATCATATTTTATTATGGAACTTAATTTTCTTTTTATAATTCATTTATGAAATTGACTTTTAAAAATTTTTATAACTCATTTCAATAACAACACCCAGTATAAATCCCGCTGGGACACAAGGTCTGGGGAGGTCCTGTAGTACGTAGTTTGACCTCTAACTAG
>JAOQMM010000173.1:21899008-21923014 GCA_027563515.1 Erythroxylum platyclados
AGGAGATTTGTCGCCGTAGAGAAAATGGGGGGTAGGGCATGAGAAATCTTAGAGGGATGAATGAAGCTTTTTTAATGAAGGCAGGCTGGCAGTTAATTCAAAACCCAAAAAAACTATAGGTTATGGCACAGCCAAATACGGTGTGACGGAACCGGTCCCAACTTTGATCCGCAAAAGAGGATCTCCTTTTTGGCATGCGATCAGCTCAGTATGGGGAACCCTCTATGATGGATTAGCCTGGACCATTGGGAACGGAAACTGGGCTCTATTCTGGACTTACAGATGGTCCTTAACGTTACACCCGTTGGCTGACCATGTTCAAGGAGAACTTCCAGTTTCCACTTTGAGAGCCACGGTTGGTGATCTTGCTCTTCTCGATGGGAGTTGGAACTGGTAGCAAATTGATGTACAGATGCCTTCCAGTATTCTTATGCAGCTGTCGGATGGCCCGAGGTCGTGGCTAGGGGGCGGGGAAGATGAATTCTATTGGCGTCACTCAGCCTTAGGACTATTCTCCATTAATTCGACTTACGACATCTTAATGGAAGACAAAGCACACTCTAAGCATAATTTGTGCACGTGCATATGGCAGTGGAAGGGCCCAGAGTGGATGAAATTCTTGCTTTGGCTAATCGCGAAGAATAAACTCTTAACCAGAGCAGAATTAGTTAGGAGGCACATAATTCAGGACTCTCGATGCCCATGATGTGAGGAGACCACGAAAACATTACTTCATGCTTTCTGGGATTATCGTTGGGCCCGGCTGGTTTGAAATCAATTGATTCCACCACACCTGTGGAATGAATTCTTTTCGCTGGATCTCGCATCTTGGCTAAAGTTTAACTTGTCCAAGTCAAGGGGTCTTGTTAGGAATGTGGAATGGACCACTTGCTTTAGAGTGACTGTTTGGAGCTTATGGCAGTGGCGGAATCTGCAAGTCTTTCAAAACCAGGATCTTAATCCGGCGGCCCAACTGAAAGAAATCCACCTCAGACTTTATGAAATCAATATGTTCCTTGAACATTATGTTCGTAATCAAAGTAGCATACAGTCGGAACAAGTGAGAATTTGGACTCTCCCGGTCTATGGTTCGGTGAAATTGAATGTCGATGGGGCAGTTAATCCACTTAATGGACACTCTGCTGTGGGGGGCCTGTTGCGTGATCACAATGGCGTCTGGATTAAGGGATTTGCGATAAATATGGGGAGAGGGTCGATTTTGAAAACTGAAATTATGGGAATTCTACATGGTTTGTTGTTTGCTTAGGACCAAGGTTTTCGATCGGTTGTGTTGGAGACAAATTATGAGATGGTTATATCTTTACTCTTGAATGGGAATGCCGAGAACGGATACGAGCAATTATTGACATCCATTAAGAACATCCTACATCGAGAATGGCAGGTACATATCTAATCAGTGCCAAGGGAGGCTAACAGGTGTGCAGATTTTCTAGCAAAGTATGCTCGTATTTCTTTGTCTAGCATGCAGATTTTAAACGAACCCTCTCCGGGATTGGGAGAACTTTTGTTGTCTGAGAGTCGTTCTTTAGTTCAGATTTATAGAAATTAGGCTTTTGAGCCTCTCTAGAAGAAAAAAAAAAGTATAAGGAAATTGCTTAATATAAGTTAATTAAACAATTGAATAATAATTTAAAGGGGATATGGAAAAGAGCATGCAAACCGATTTATAATGATCCGGTAAACAACCATTGCCTATGTCTACTCTTAAGACTTTTCTTAGAATTCCACTATAATTCCTCTTTCAAAGAGAAGAATACCCTTTGTACAATCTTTCCTTGGTAAAGATGAATTCTTCTTATAATCCTCTTCTAAGGTCAAGAGGAATCTTAATCTTACTTAGAATACTCCCAAGTATAATATTTAACACCCTAATAAAGTATTACAATTAAAAAAATATCTCATTTATTCCTTGATATCTTAAAATGGCTCACTCACACAAATATGAGAAAATGATGTCAGATGATTGAAAAACTCTTTAAAATGTGTTTATACAACACCAAAAACCTTTTTGATACCAAAACTAATGAAAAAACATCTATTTATAGTGTTTTGGGACCCAAAATAGATGTTGGAGCTCAAAACTAGTCGTTACAATGTTTATATATAGTGCACTTTTTGACACTAGTCATTTGACACTGATTGACTAGTACATATATTGGTTGATCGATATGACACATTGATCAACTAATATATTAATCAATACTGCTTCAAACTCATGGTACATAAAATTTGATAACTTTAACCTATATTGATTGATTGCTGACCCATATAAATCGACCAATTACCCCAAAAACATGACTTTAACAACTTCAGATACTCAAAACTAATTTGTTTAATATAAATATGATTTAAAGACTTCGCAAAATGTTCCCTAAAGATTATGTTAAAGATCAATAGGCTTTTATATTAAAATCAAAAGATTCAATGCCTCTAGATGAATGTAAAGATGTATGCAATGAAATAAAATGAAATGATTATGCATAGTGAGCCTTTTGGATCATCAAATTAACAAAGTAAGCTTATAAATAATAATACAAAATTTGAAATGACCTGGATGAGTCCTAATCTTCTTTTGTTCTTGTTTTAATCTTCATTTCAATAGTTACAAACTTCAACTTTTCTTTATCAACTTCATAGCCTATCTTCTTCAATTTATAGCTTTATTTTGTTCTAATATTGCTTTTTATCAAAATAATAAATACAATAGTAGTAATTATGTTTTTTTATTATCAAAACATCAATTGAAACCTTGCTTGGTTTAACAGTATATTTATAGCATTTTAGGCATCTATTAGTTGTTAGAGCCTTAAACTAGCCATTATTATAGAGCATTGGTCGACTAGTCTAACATATTGGTCAACCATTATGTATTAAAAGTAAAAGTTCACTAGCCGTTGATACATTAATCACAGCCGTTAGGGCATATTGGTCCACCAATATATCAACCAATGTTACTACAAACTCTAGTATAATAAATTTGATAACTTTAACTTAATATTGGTTGGCCACTACTCCATATGGATCAACCGATCTCCCAAAAACATGATTTTAATAACTTTAAAAGTTCAAATTCAATTTGTTTAATACAATTATGATTTGAGCACTTTCAAAAATGTTCTTGAAAAGTGTGTTTGAAAGATCAAGAGACTTTTCTCTTAAAAATAAAAACTTTAACATCTCTTGATGAATGAAAAGACTTATGCAATGAAGTAAAATGAAATGTTTATAGATGGTGAGTCTTTAAGATTACCAAATTAACAAAGTAAGATTACAATTAATAATATAAAACATAAAATGACCTTGATGAGCCTTGATCTTCTTTTGTTTTTGACTTAATCTTCACTTTGTAAGTTACAAATTTTATCTTTTCTTTTATTATCTTTAAATAGTATCTTCTTGAGTTTATAACTACATCTTGTTCTCATATTGTTTCTCATCAAAATAATATATTCATTAGTAGTACTTATATTTTTTATCATTAAAATATATATTAGAACCTGCCTTAGTTCAATAATCTTCCCCGTTTTGATGATGATAAAATATTTCTAATATTAGAGAGTAATAATAAAATTAAGAGCAAAAACAACCATCCATATTAAAATAATGATTAGCTCCCCGTTAATTAATATATAGAACATAATTCAGTTTAAAGAACAAAGGAGATATTTAAAGAATTATCCATATATATAGATAAAAAAGATACTCAAAGAATTATCCAAACATATAAATAAAGAAATTTACTCAAGTATAAAAATATATGTAATATACAAAAGTCACCATATATACAAAAATCATTTCCTTTGAATGCCATCACGCCTCCTAAATCTAATATTACCAATCTTTCTTCCACTTTTTAGAATCATTAAAAAGAAATCATTTATCTAAAAATGCAAAATATAATGTGTTACGCTTTAAGGTAACTTGATTAAAAGATCAAAATGAATTTAATCAAGATTAATAAACTTTCTCAATAAAGAGTGCTTATTAAATATTTAAAGGTTAAAAGGTTAATTTTGATGTAAACATCCCTAATTATATCTATTTTTGAAAAGTCTTTAATTTCAACATTATGCCTAAGTTGAAAAATTAAATAAAAGAAAAAAGCAATTTAAAAAAAAATTAAAGTTCGGAATTATAAAAAATATAAGCATAGATGCAATATCCAACCATTAATTTCGTAAAGGAGGATATAATTTTGAAAGTCTCAAAACATTTCACAAAATAGTAATATGAAAAAGTGCCCAAATTGCTAAAATTAGAAACGTATCAATATAATTGAAAGGAAAACTTCCTTGACTCCTTTTACAATTTAACTATGGAAGTATCAATTTGAAAAGATAACTATTAATTAAGAAAAATTTTGAAAATCTCCTAGTTTGAACCAAAAATGACAAAATTTCAATTTAATGCAATCTAACGAAGTTTTTATAAATTAAGGGATGGTGTTTTCCAAATAAGAGAGTGAGTTGTCTAAGATTTTGGAAGATCAAAAAAAAAAAAAAGAAGGAGAGCTTAAATCGTGAAGACTAGTGAACCTCACAACTTCATTGGTCGATCAATGTGTGTGTGGTCAACCATACTTATCTGCTAACTAAGGTATAAACTCACTAAACTGAAAATTTATTAGGAAAATGGGACATTAATCGACTACTTGAAGAAATTGGTCAACTAATATGTATACTTGGTTGACTAAAGGAGCAACCAAACTCTTTACAAACTTACAAGAAAGGCAAAAGTTGATAATTTTTTAGGACACTGATGGACTATGCTAAGATATTGGTTGACTAGTTGACCTGATAACTTGAGAAACAACTTTTAGACTCAAATTAAGACATCAAAACACTTAATAATTTATGAGAATATTAATCAAGAACTAACATAAACATCAAAAGAGACTTTAATCACACAGAATCATGACCAATTCCTTCTAAATATCCTTATTCATTGGTTTACTGAAACTATTACCCAATTGATCTAGTGCATCAATAAGTTTTAATTTAATATCCTTATTTTACACATAATCTCTAAGTCTAAAGTCCATAATATATCCGAAAAGGTAATTCCTTATTCATGTTGCAAACTTAAATATTCTACACTAAAGATTTATACTCAAATTGATAATTAAAAGTAGGATGTGATAGATTTGTATAGCATGAACTAATATTACCTTTTCTTTTACATTACTCATGATATGATTTGGATGATGATTTTTCTTAAATTTTCAATTCATCGGAAGCATCTCATCCTTCTTATCGTCCTCACTTGGATTAAAATTTGAGTTTTTTAAAGAGTCTTTGATGATCATTCATGTTCTCTTTAAGTGCTAATTTCTCCACATTCTACTTAAATATGTTCAAGATTTTCTTTGATACAAGAAGGTTAGATTCATCAAGATAAAAATCATAAACTCTTAAAAAATAATACTATCATACCATTTGTTCTTTCTTTTCTAAGAGCTTTATAAAATAAGGTAATCAATGTGTTTTAGGTACCCAAATAAGCTTGGTTCCTTGATTATTAGGCTTCTTCTTTATTTCAATCTATACTTTCAATTCTTGCCATTGTTTGTTTGATAAAACTAAATCTATATACATGTCTAGAATTACTAAAAAAATGACCTACCATATTATATGAGTGGTGATGATGTATAAGTGCATTGCTTAGACCTCTTTATGTATATGTATAATGAGCTATCTTTCTTTAAATATTAAAGGTATTACATATTCTCCTAAAGAAGTGAGAAGAGATATCCTGATTATATGCATAATACTTACTATGAATAAAAACTTGATACATGCTTATTTTGGGTCTAAAGGTGTGTGAGTGTGTTTACATATTGTCATAAACGTTTTGCTTATTCTTCCCTTAAGAGTATTGAATTCTATGCCTAGATTTTGAGCGATATATGAAAGCATGATGCTTGCTCTTAGAATGAGTCCTAGTGGATGTGGCATATAAGTGCATGTGCTTAGATATGGAGGCTCCATACTCATTTGTCATATTAGGCAATAGTTCTTCAGTATGCAAATATTTTTCCTTTACAAACGTGGTTTTATAATTTGATTCATTTTTATAGGTATATCTTATTCCATGCCTATTATTGGAATCTTAATCTCCTAGCATATTTTCTAGTTTTTTACTCCCTTTAGTGAATTTGGATAATGAATCATTAAGAATATTGATATCCTTTTTTAATGTCTCATTTCTTGCTTTAATGCGTCTAATGCATGATTGTCATCAATGATCACTTTTTTTTTTATGCTTTAATGTTATGCAATTCACTTTTCATCTTTTCATTATCATTCATACAACCAACTATGGCTGGAACTTATAGCCATATGATGTTAAAAATGCCTTCCTTCATGGAGAACTAGAAGAAGAAATATACATGGAAGTTATACCCGTATTTGAATATCAAAAGTGATTAGTGTACAAAGTAAAAAAAGACTCTATTGACTAAATCAATTACTAAAAGCATGGTTTAGGAGATTCATGAAAGCTATGACAAGATTCAGGTATAAACAAAGTCATGGAGACTATAACCTATTTTTCAAACATTCAAAAACTAGGGAAGTAACAGTACTATTGGTGTATATGGACAACATCATAGTCACTGAAAATGACAAAGAAGAAATGTTGGTGTCAAAGGAAAAGTAATTACAATAATTTGATATCAAGAAGCTGGGAAAGTTGAAATATTTTTTACGAATTGAGGTTGCATATTCAAGGAAAGGTACATTCATCTCATAAAAAAAATATTTGCTGGATTTGTTGAAAGAAACAGGAAGATTAGGGTGCACACCAGCAGCTACTCCAATTAAGTTCAATCATGGATTAAGTGATACTCCATATGATTAAGGAGCTTATCAAAGGTTAGGTAGAAAATTAATATATTTAACACATACAAGACCAAACATTGCCTTTGCAATAAGTGTAGTAAGCCAATTTATTCATAACCCTAAATAAGTACACTTCAAATCTGTACACAAAATTCTGCAGTATCTAAAAAGTAGTCCAGGAAGAGGAATTTTATTTAAAAGGTGAGAAAAGATTACACTAGAAGCTTACACAAATGCAAACTATGCAAGTTTTCTAGTGGATAGAAGATCAACCCCAAGGCATTGCATTTTTATAGGAGGAAATCTAGTCTTATGGAAGAGCAAAAAACATGTTGTGGCAAGATCAAGTGCAAAATTAGAATTCAGATCCATGGCTTTAGGGATCTATGGGTTGCTTTGGTTGAAAATAGTTATTGATGACTTATAATTAATTGCGAAGTTCCAATAAAATTATACTGTGATAATAAGTCTCCAATCAACATCGCACATAATCATGTTCGGCATGATAGAACTAAGCATGTGGAAGTTCACAGCTATTTTATAAAAGAGAAATCAGACAGTGGCCTAATGTGCATACCCTTCATCGCATCAAAGAACCAAATAGCTGATGTTTTGACAAAAGCATTGTCCAAGACAACCTTTAAAGACTTTATTAGCAAGTTGGGAATGAAAGACTCATTCACTAACTTGAGGGAAATGTCGATATTATGCTTAGGAAATAATTAGTTAAGAGGATTTTACGAGACAGGATTATTAATTAGTTGTATATTCTATATATCCTATAAGTAGTTATATGATTGTGTATATCTATAACTTCTAGGTTTATTTTAAGGATATCTCTTGTATATATTCTTGTAAACTATTCAAGTAAATAAAGAATAGAATTATTCTGCCTTTCAATTACCTCATTTCATGTACAAATAAATGAATTTTGGACTCCTAAAATTAATTTATAAATTAAGTATACTCGTAATAAAGTCAGCTCCTTAAGCATTGTGTATATTTTAAATTCAATTGACCAGCACTAGAACAAAGATTACAATGAATATTTCTAATGGGCAAATCAAATCGAACAAGTTACCCTTATAATAATTAGTAGTCCTACGGTAACATGGAAAGACTAGACAAGGGGAGAGGAAAGAGAGCTCTTCTGAAACACGACACACATGAAGGCCGTGGCAAAAGCCTTCTCCTGAAATTTCGTTTGTAACATGTCCTTAACTCGAAATTTATACATTCTCGAAGGTTTTGTTGTGCAGTCATCTATAAAGTGAATCATAAATTTCCAGCAGACGTGAGAATGACGCATAACTGGTTGTCCACTGAAGATATAACCATTATATCATTCATTTTGCACTTGATCTCTAATCCATTTGGTTGCAACCCATTTCTCCCCTTTGACAACAGGACAGCTTCCATGAAGTGACGTCTGCAAAAATAATATTCTTTTTAAGATCAGAATAACAAGGAAGTGAGAATAGAATTTCTGCACTCTGCATGATTTTTTGTTGGCAATGATTAGAAATCACATGAACGAGTGTCACTTCTATGTTATAACATGCATTTTATTCTTGGCCAAACCTGAACAGTTACTTTCTAAATTTGGCTTTCACTTAGATCAATAAAACAAGGACAAAGTTTTAAACCAATAGTAGAACACAGAATCTTCTGAAACATTCTAAATTCAAAGGACACAAAGGATTTGAAATTTTTTACAGGTAGAATGCTAATACTAGAAAATGAGTTGTTCTGTTTGAAGCTTGACTTTAGAATCGCTACAGCTAGTTTATCCAGAAGTTCTCCTACAATTTTCTCAAGTCACTTGAAAAATAGTCAAAGCAAAAAAAATAAAGATAGATAAATCAAGAAATTCGTTAAAATTACCCGATCAATTGTGCCGTTTGGAAGCAGAGAGTAAAATAATAATCCATCGCCTTGCCTAGGCTTCACTTTTAAACCAATACACCTTTTATAATCATACTTGGAAGTAATTTTTGCACCATTCTACAGCAAAATAGCATTTTAAACATCAGTGACTAAAAGCATTAGTCTGGTACAGCAATGAGAGTAAGAAGTGTTGTCATGTACCTCAAAAGGAAACATGGTTTCTCCGCCCTCTTCTACATCAGATAAATACAACAAAAAAGAAGCAATCTGCACAATTGTTAGTGCACAAAAGCATCATCAGTTTCAAGAGTATCGCAAGAATGACAAAATTTCCTTAGATCCGCCAGAATTCAGAAAGAAGAAAATGGATAAATGAAAATTGTTTAGTATTAACAGTTCTATGTTACCATGTCACTTATTTCACAAATAGCTTTGCTGCTATGAGAAAAGATCATGTCAAATAGAGGACCAACAGTATAGTGCCAAAAATACTCTCTCACAGATAGTCCACAACAATATAAATAACTCTAGAAAAGATTTTCTCCATCATACATGGACGCTAAAATGGATGATAAGAAAGGACCACACAAGATAGAAGAGAACAATATGTTTAATTTGGAGAAAAACTAAAATTCCATATTATTATTCCTGCTAGATGCTGATGGCAATGTCACAAAAGTCGCTGCTACAATATTTTTTCCTAACATAACATCAGAGGAAATATAATTCCACAATACCAATATTCTCAGCCACATAACAATTATGTGAAGTTCCTTTCGTTTTTTAAACATTGGATTGAACCATCAACATGGAAACTAAGGTAACCAAATCATAACTTTTTTATGTGAAAGAAATGGAAAAGGGCTCCATCGTTGGTCCTTTATTTCATAAAATGACAACAAACATACAAGTAGTAGTATATTATAGATTCACAACTAAATCCAGGATGCTGACGTGCAGGTAAAGCTGAAGTCTAGATATTTATCTGAATGAAGAAAACAAGTTCTAAGCCAAAGGAAAAAAGGAGGGGGAACGAAAGCCTTATATTAAAATGCATATGGTTCCATGTAAGTATTACTTAAGGCACCAAATTTCCTCAGTGTTGAAATTCACCATTCCCGCAGAGAAGTATATACACCAAACATGGATTAAAAACAAACTAAATATTCAGGAAAAGACAAAGATGCTTGTTGCTCACCCTTTGACTCGTTTGTGGACCATATTCAGCTGGGTTAAATGAATCGTAATGTGAATCATACTTCTGTTCAATTTCGTAGCGCAAAATATTGAATGACTGCAAAATGTGATATCAATCACAAAATGGATAATACTACTGGGGATTCCAACAGAAAAAGCTCTAAACTACGCATTAACTAGTCAAGTAATGAAGTCAAATCATACTGTTAAATTTTTTTTTCTGGAAGCCAACCACTCCAAAACAATACAGAGAATAAACATGGCCAACGAGCTAAGAAAGTGAGCCGAAAAAAGAAAAGAGATTAAAACCCACGAGCAGACGATTTGAAAAGCATCGAACTTTTTATTTAAGTTCCTGTAAGCAAATAGGCATAGAAGACCACATGATGCTATGCTGATAAATTCCTGGAAATGTTAAAGGCAGAATCTGAAGCCAGTCTCTAATCTTTTGCAAAGAGTTCCATAATTTGTTTTCATATAGTACTTTCGAGAAACAAATACAAGCAAGGGTACAGGAGAAATGAATGCTGTAATACAAATAGAGGTTGCAGATTGGTGATGGATGGCATTGTGATAGCAAAGTCAATAAACATATCTGTTCAAAGTCCCTCCTATCAATTTACACAATTAACTCTTGATACAAATACAGACTGCATAAAAAAACCGAATGTATCAGAAGATAATTACCTCTCCATGGGACCTTGGGATCATCGTGGCCTTTGAAATTTTGTGCTCGATCAACTCCAGAACTCCACTTTTATCTTCTGAAGCACTAAGAAATGTACCTGAACTGTTGGAAAGAGTGTCAGCATCAGGGGAACAACAGATCCATTTAGCAATATGAGATTAAATGCATTCTGAACAACTGATGACTGAACTGAAAAGAGATACCTTGTTCTTGTTCCCTTAGTGCTCTCAACAGTCTCTCCCGTCCGCAAAGCCAGAGCAGAGGGTCTTAGCCGCAACTTTGCCATATCAATTATGGCTTTGCATTGATCTGGAGTCGCAAATCCTGGAAAATAAAGAGCTCTTGGTTTCCAACTCAAAACCTACAAACAATACAAGAGAAACCGTAATCAGCAGTAACGTTTGAGTTTTATCAGAATTGCAATCCAATCATTCTTTCAGCAGCAAAAGACTGATTTTTTACTTAGATGACACTTTCCATCTTTCTATGGATCAAATCTATTTTCGATGGTCAATCAGTAATTCGCCACCAATGCGCCTTTTACAGTTAGTAATCTCACTTTCCACGAATACCCTTTAATCAGTGCACTTTCTATTCATCTTTCAATCTAGCATAGCGCACAATACAATCCATTACGTTCATTAGCGCACAATCCGATCCACTACGTTCATTCTTATATTCAACCAATTGATCCAAAGTCTAAATAAAAATTCTGTATAACTAATTATGACTCTGCTTGCCAAAAGAAAAAAAAACCTGGAATGGAATTGATTCAACAGAAGCTTCTCCGGTAACGCCATGCGGCATCGGACGGTGCTCCTTCGCCGACACCGTCTCGCTCTCCAACGTTTCAAGCCTCCTCAGCCTTGGTCTTATAACAGGCGCATCCTACAATGCAGACGATCAATCAAACAGCAAACCACCTCAAATCGCACACATAAGCATATGATTGAAAATACCTGAGACAAGAGAGTCGAGGCGTAGAAGCCAACAAGGAAGAAAAGAGAACACAAGGCCAAAACCACCGGTAACCCAAGTTTTGACCTGGAACGCTTCGTTTTGGTTTTCATTTACTGGGTTTCGTTTGTTTGCTTACTGCTTTCCTTATGGCGGATCCTGGTTGTAATTTGGTATATGATAATTCAGGTTGTTGGTTGATAAGTAAGGAAATGGTATTGGGTATTGGTTCCTGAAGTGGGTTTACCTAATTTATGGTTTCTTGATTGTCTCCTTTTGGGGTTGCTCCGACGAAGAGGCGGTGGCCGAAACGCGTTGATGGTGGTGGGAGCGCAGAAAGTCAATGTCTGATGGTTTAAATTTCCTTTGCCTTGTTTACCTCTAAGATTTCGTAGGTAGTTTTGGTGCTAGGAGTTGGCGTGATTCTGTCTCCGGACTAGGATTAGGATTCCCCTGAACCTGAAGGCGCCAGCTGTGTGTATGATATTTGACTTCATTCATATAGATCAATTTTTCATTTCAATCAAAAACTCCACTTTATCTTAAAAAAGGATCGAAGACCCGAAATTAATTCATAAGTTGGAGTGATCCGAAGCTGCTGCAAGATAGAAAGCCAGCTCGAGCGCAAGCCCAATCCAATTATAAATATTTTCTCTCTCTTTCTTATTCTCCATCTGTTACTCTTCGCTTATCGGTACTTTCTTTTTTACCAAACTCTCCATATTAGTCCAAAAATCCTCTGTTTAACTGCACCCTTCTCTTCTCTCTGCCGTCTATTGTCTCCCCTCTCTCTCTCTCTCTCTCTCTCTCATATCAATGCACTCTCTACTCTTTTGTCACGGCAAGCTCATGTTCCAAAGCGACCTCGATATAGCCTCGTCTTTATTTCCAATCACCTCCACCAATCCCATGCCATTGTTCTTTCTCAACAGCGCCTAGGTTCTAAGGAGGAGGAACTGATCTTTTTTGATCGGTACCTTCTCACTAGGCTATAATCTCGAAAGGAAACCTTTGTAACTTTTCTTCTTTAGATTCTCAACGATGATGAGAAATCTACCAGAGTGGGTGGCTGAGGGAATATTAGGTGTTTGATCGGTTTGCTTGATTATAACAGCAAGCAACATTTGTTAATGGTATACGGAAGTTAGCTGTTTTCAGTCCTTTTTATAAGTTTAAAATTAAAATTAAAAATTAAAATATGTTTAATTTCATTATCTTTTTTATTTTTAGTTATAAATTTTAATTTAATTATTTTTAATATATCGAATTATACTTTTAAGTTAATTAATTTTTATTATGGTTAGAAATAAAATGTATAAATATTTATATGATAAAATTTTTATATTTAAATTAGTCTAATTAATAAAAGATGTTCATTATATTATAATATTACAAAATATAATAATAGTATCTCTTACGAAAAGAAACATAAATCAATTGAAACTAATATAATTATTCTACATTTGTTTAGTAATTTCATTCCGTTTTTAATACATACTTTGAAGTTGTGTTGAAGTAATATTATATTTCACTTGAGAATTTATATCTTTGTTTATACTTTTCCAAATTTGTTCCTCATTTTAACATAATTGTCAAATAATTCATCGCATTTTTAATGCATTCTAATATAATTATGTATAACAAAATACAATAATGATATTTTTTTGGTTTTTCGTATCATAACTTAGCATTTTCGAAAGTATAGGGAATTTTGTTTTTAGAATGCCAAAATATGTTTCAATAACATTTCTTAGTGAAAAATGCTTGCAGTTAAACAATTCCCGTAAACCTTGAGGTCTTCCTCTTTCTTTATAATCTCGCAAATAATATCTCTCATTTAATATGGTGAAAGAATTTCAGGTATATTAGTGTAACTTGAATTCACCTAACATATATTGAACATAATATTAAAAATCAATTGTAATTACCATATTTATTTAAAATCATGTAATACCATGTGGCAACATAGAAAATTAGGTCGTTGAATTTATTACTATTTCTAAAAAAACTCGAGAGTCATTAGCAATACCTTCCTATCCAACTATTACAGATGTGAAATGCATCTCAAATGAGTCACAACGAATAACATTTTAGGCTAGATTGAATTTTTTACCCCTATATAGTATTTGTTCATCGATTGGAACAAATGCATCAATAAGTGTATCATCTATTGCTCTTATATAATCCTAAAAAATAAAATTAAACTATTAAAATATTAATCATAAGGACATAATGAAAATAGTAATTAAGTATATGAGTATACCTGAAAATTAGGGACTTCAATAAGTTTGGCCGGGCCGCTCCTGGCTCGAGCCGAGGCCCAACCAGCCCGGCCCACTTTATATATATATTTTTTAAAAAACCTAAAAAATAACGTCATTTTTTACGTTATGGTTGGGCCACGGGTCGGCCCGCGCTCGGCTCATGTCCTGATCAGGCCGAAATTGTTTGGCCCGTGGCCCGGTCAACCTGGGCCGAAATCGGGTCGGGCTAAAATTGACATCCCTACCGAAAATATGGAAAGAATTTTGAATTATGTTGCATCTTAATAGGTGTATTGATAAAAGATGGTGGAGTAATAATTCTTTTTGTAAGGATATTAACTACATATAAGACTTTGCAAAAATTACTTCAAAATTTTCCAAGTCAAATGTTAAAAGTGCTCTAAATTGACTTTAATCTCACTATATAATGCAATCATCAAGAAAATTACTACTTATTCCTCCATAGTCAGATGACTAGTTGGCATTTAAGTAAGATACCCTTCAACTCATCATATAAGCTTAAGAAGAATGTCTTGCTCATTCTTAAGATCTCATAATCCTTGCAAGATTCCTATTCAAAAGTTCCAATACTAAATCATGACCCGATAAACTAGAAGTTCTGCATGATTACTTAGGTAAATGAAAATATTTGTTCTCTTCTCCAGCTAGAGAAATAATTACCTTCATTAGTTCATCATCATAATCTGATTCAAAATTTGATAAGGAAGACATGTATCTACAATATCAACATTAAATAATTAGTTAAATATTTAAATATAAATACTAAAATGATTATAAAACACGATGACAATTAAACATAAATTTAGGAAGTTTATATCAAACATTAAGTGAAAATGTTCATATCAAATATTCATATAAAACATATATTTAAATTGTTTAAACCATGGAATAGTTCTTAATATAAAGGTGTATAATCCAATAAGACTTTAATATGCAATAACATTAAAATATAACTAAAGAGACATAATTCAACTTCCTTGCATCTGTCATCTACATAAAGTGAAACAACATGTTATTTCACTACTTTTCCATATTGTAAACTCTCAACAACTCAATTCATCTAAGGAATTCAAATATTTCATCATTATATTAGTGTCTTAATTAACTGATGAAACTCCAAATCCATTATACTAACTAGCCTATGATTATACTTTTGACAAAAAGAGGGTTATTTTAATATCAAATAGCTCGATATATCTCTTCCTAGTGTTGATATTTTTGTTGCAAGAGTACGAGGATATGTTAGCTTGACATAATCCATTAAAGGGATCGAGCATCAAATCTACTTCATATTTGGGGTTGTCATTCCTAATAAATCCACTTATAAGAACATTCTATAAAAACAAAGAAGCTACAAAGACAAGCAAAAGTGTTAATTGCTAAAAGGTACGTAAAGAGAACATGAGTACTTGTATAGTTCTAGTAGTTTTAGTGCTTAAGAAGGATAATTTTTTTTGGATATATGTTGATTGTAGAGCCGTCAACAACATAACGATAAAGCATTGAAATCCTATTTCTAAGTTAGATAATACATTTAATTAATTACATGGTTATTATATATTTTCTAGATTTGAAAAGTAGTTATTACCATAATAGGATGAGAGAAGACGATAAATGAACAATTGCCTTTAAGACTAACTATATGTTGTATGAGTGGTTAGTTATGTCATTTGTTTTTACCAACGTTCCTAGTACTTCCATGAGAATAATGAACCATGCATTACGTGCATATATAGGCAAGTTTATAGTTATTTATTTTAATGACATTCTATTGTATATTAAACATCTAAAAAAGTTATTTATCGCTTGAGCTGAGTGCTTGACCTACTAAAGAATGAATAGTTGTATCCTAACTTTTAAAAATGTATTTTTTGCCTAAAAAATTAATTTTCTTGGTTATGTTGTTAGTGCAAAAGGTATAAGTAAATTAATAAATGTGGGAAAGAATTCTGACAATTTGACTAGTTTCTATTAAATATTTGTTAGATAATTTAGTATAATTGTTACACAACTTAGTAATATTATTAAGAAATCTGTGAGGTTATATTTGAGTAATGAGTAGGAGTAAACATTTAATGTCACTAAAGATAGGTTGTATTTAGGATTGATAATAGGTTGAGCCTCAAGTCTGGCTTAAAGCCCTTTATAAGTGGCACGAGACTGGTTTTAAGTCTTAACGTGGCTTTGAGTCCTAGCCTCATTAGGCATTAGGTAGTCGTAAAACCCACCTGAAGCCTTAATTGTTTAGCTTTTAATCTGACTCCATTTGTTTTATTAAAACTTTAAACTTTCTAGACCTATCATTGACCTCTCTTCATTGCCAAAGATCCAAAATTTGCACCATTAGATATCAATAACTACACTCTAGTTATTGAAAAAGGTTTCATTTAAGGAATATGTCATGTAATGATAAAAAATATGGCGAGTTTGGTTGTGTTCTTGGATGGTTTCTTCTCTAGATGGCACATAGTAGATCGATTTCCCCTATGTACTCTAACATTCTTGCACCCACTCTAGCAAATGAGTCTCCCTATTTATACTCCACAAGTCTAACTATAAGATTCTCTTTTTTTTATAATGTCATTGATTGCACAAATTTGTGGAAGAGAAAGAAAAGGATGAGAAGGATGAAGAATGGATGCTGAGAGAAAAACTAAGGGTGGATGATTAATATATAAATCAGGCTTTGAACTAGTCAAGATTATGAATTTTAAACAAAATAAAGTATAAAAATTAAAAAATTATCAAACTCGATTTAAAACCTAATCAACTCGAGCTAAACTCATTAACTTTGAGGTAGTTAGGCCTAACTTGTGCCCTTTTACCATCTTTAGTTATGCTCAACACCTTTGTTAGCATTACTTGACTTTTCTAAAAATTTTGAGAGCATGATGCCATATGATTAAATATTGGAGTTATTTCGATATAAAATAAGAGGCCAATAGCCTACTTAGTCAGAAACTTAATAGAACAACCTTGAACTACTCAACTTATGACAAAGATACCTATGCATTAGTGAGAACATTAGAGATGTAACAACATTACCAATGACCTAAAAAAATTTTGATACATATCGAATGTGAGTCATTAAAACGCCTTAAAGGGCAAAGTAAGTTGAATAAACACCATGTCAAGTGGGTGAAATTCATTAAAACATTTCTATATGTTATTAAGTATAAACAAAGTAAGGAGAATGTGGTGGTTGATGCCTTATCTTGTAGGTATGTTTTTTTCACTTCCTTAAATCGGAGGTAATTTGGGTTTAAATATATAAAGGACTTATATGTTAATGAAAATGACTTCGGCAATATTTATTTCACATGTAAAAAACGGGAGTTAACTTATATGCATGATGGTTATCTATTCCGTAAAAAAAATTATGTGTGTTTATATGTTCTATATATAAGTTATTTGTGCATTACACAAATGGTGAGGTTCGATTAATCAATTTGGCATTAAAAAGACTTTAGATATGTTAAACAAACATTTTTATTAGTCTAAAATGGGACGTGATATAAATCAAGTGTGTGATAAATGCATCATTTATATGAAGGCAAAATCTAGGACTTTATCATATGGGTTGTATAAGCCTTTACTAGTACCTAGCGAAACATTGAGTAGATAGTTCTATAGATCTTGTGATAGGTTTACCTAGGTCAAAAAACATAAACGAATCTATATTTGTGATAGTTGATAGGTTTCTAAGATGAAGCAGTTTATCCTTATGATAAAATTTATCACATAAATAATGTTTTTGATCTATTCTTTAGAAAAGTATTATGAGAACATGTAGTTCTTAAGAGTATATTAAGTGAATAGGATACTAAATTCCTTAGTTACATTTTAAAGGTTTTATGGGGTAAATTTAGGAACAAAGTTACTATTTTGTACTAATAACCATCCTCATCTTGATGGTTAAATAGAAGTAGTCAATAGAATTTTAACTACTTTACTTCGTGCTATTATTTAAAGAATTTAAAGAAACTTAAAGAATTTGGAAGATTATTTACCCTTTGCTGAGTTTGCATATAATAGGAATATGCATTTATCTACTAATTACTTATGATTCGAAATTGTTTATAGTTTTAATCCGTTTAAATCCTTTGAATTTATTATATTTACCTATTAATGAAAGAACTAGTTTAGATGGAGTGAAGAAAGTTGAGATGGTGACACAACTTCAAGAACGTGTAAATCAATAGATTAAAAAGTAGAATAAACACCATGCAACCAAAGCTAATAAGGGTAGATAATGAGTTATCTATGAACCTAGCGGTCGACGGTACAAATTAGGAAGAAATGATTCTCAGTACAGAGGCAATTAAATTGCAACTAAGAAGGGGTGATCCATTCCAAATCATTAAGAGGATCAATGATAATGTCTACAAATTTGAGCTTCCAGGTGAGTCTAATATTAACAATACAAAGTATTATTATTTTCTTTCTCTTTTTTATGTAAGTGATGATTCAAAGTCAAATTATTTTAAAGAGAGAAGAAATGATGCAAATACAACTAGCCAAGCTTTAAGGAATCTATTGCTTGCATCTATAGGACCAATCATAAGAGATAGGAGTAAGGGAGTTAAATATGCTTTGAATTGGTTGATCCATGACATACATGTTAATCAAAATTTGTAGGACACTCTGAGAACTATTAGTTAAATTAATTCAAGTTAATATGGAAGAAGACTTGGACGTGAACATAACCTCTAATATAGTCGTATATAAGTTCATATAACTTTTTTAAAAACTAAGCTGTGAGATACAGCCTCCAACGCAATTGTGTCAAAGTCTATGTCCATCTTCACAGAGTTACAGAAAGAGCAATGATCTCCAACACGAGTGTATTATAACCTTTGTCCACCTTCACAAAGTTATAAAAAGATTCACAATCACCAACACAAGTATGTCATAGTTTTTATCTATCTCCACAAAATTACATAATGATCCACAGTTTCAGACAAAAGCATGTACCAATTCGTGTCTCATGTCTAATGACATTGAAGTTTTCATAACGAACATGATTTAGAACATGTTCTTTCACATATATGTCGTCTCGAAACTTTAATTTTGTTTAGTATTTAAGGGATGTTTTTTTTCTTTTTTAGTTAACTTTTGATAGTTGTCAGTACTTCTTTTCTTTATTCATTATTGAGTTTTAACTTATTAAAGAATTGTTTTTTTGATATCTACTTAATAAATTTGTTTTTAAATTGTTTATCATCAATATGTCAACTCTCTTTATATATCTGATTTTGCTTTTTAAAATTTAATTCAAATTCATTCATGAGTTTTTTAAAATTTACTGTTATATAAATTCACATCATTTAAGTTGCAACATTTTTCTCTTTTTTATTAAGGTATTTCTCTAAACATAACTGTAATGATATACTCCAGTGTTTGTTGTTCCAAATGAAGATAAAAACCGATGCCAACTTCTAGCAATATTAGAATTAGTGTAGCAAATAACACGCACAATAACAGTACATTATTTCAAGGTGTGTATACTAAAAGCACTGCTTGTACTA
This sequence comes from Erythroxylum platyclados, assembly GCA_027563515.1. NCBI lineage: Eukaryota > Viridiplantae > Streptophyta > Magnoliopsida > Malpighiales > Erythroxylaceae > Erythroxylum > Erythroxylum platyclados. Next base: position 21,918,411 of record JAOQMM010000173.1, read on the forward strand.
CATATCATCCTCACGATTTAATTTGTGGATAGATAAGCTAGCATGTTTGGAGTCAAATATCAATTGTTAAGGTTCAGTAAAGATTGCTGGAAGAAAGCTAATGATCAGAAGAAAGGTCAGGGTCAGGTTTATCGACCCCATCAACGTTCCTGAGCCAATAAACGTGGTTATTACAAGAAGCTGCACTCTCTGGTACATCATCCATCATCTTTTCATGCCCTTTTGGAACGTATATGCCATTGCGAGGATGAGGCATCCACCATGATGATGATTTTGATGATGACAATTCGTCGCTGCCAGGTGGCTGCTTCTTGCTCATTCCTGCTGGTTGCCGCCGTAAGTTGGCTGCTGGACTGCAAAAATTGTACTTCACTTTCTTATGACCTTCCATGCGTGATCTGACAAAACAATTTGCGCTTTAGCTGTTAATTACATTTTGTTTTATTTTGTATCAGTTGTGTTGTGAACAATACATTCTTATGATCAGAAGAAGATACATTTTTGCGTGTATCTTATCACCATACATTACGAACAGTGTAGATATGTTTAGTACAAGCAAAATGAAAAGAGAAACCATTAAGAGAACTACTTAATACAAAAGACATCATTAAGAACAAATAAATTAAACCCAGATGATCGGAGTCTCCCATTCTTCGTTTCATATCTCTGATCTTTTATCAGTTTTGTGCGTGGAAGAGATAGAAAGTACAAAGGCTAGTATTGATCATAATCAGTATAACTAACAAGTGAACAGATAAAAGAACAGATAGTTATAACATACCTAAGCATAAAAATATTTATTTTCACAACACCAATTCTTGCCATATATGATTTGCTGGTGTCAAAACTAATGTTGCAGAAGTGAAAAAACGAAAAGAAGATATGGTTTTCCAATAGCGAGACACACACGTATATATATTAATGAATTGGTATAAGCCTGAAACTTTCATCATATTATATTTTCTTTTAAGTGTTTCTTTTCTAATTTTATCTAAGGAATCAATTCTGATGGTACATCTGGTGAATGGGTTTTGACAAAATTCTGGCACTCATAAAGCAAGGTGCCTTTTCCGGAATGAGAACGCTCACTTGCAGGCTCTTGTGTATGTATTATTTTAAGCACATGAGAATATTTCATTTGAACTTAAGTTTTAGGTTTGTGGTGATTAGTTTACGCATATCTTATGATAGATACGAAATTCTTTTTCTGTTTGATTGGAATACGACTTTTCTAAAGAATGGCTAGACTCGTTTGAGGTGTCAACTTTGTTTCTTAGGTAGCTGAGGACATTAATCTGTAGAAAGTTATATAATTCCATTGATTTGGATTTATTAGTCGATAATGCAGCTATATAAAGCTTCAACAAATTAATATATAAACCATCCAAATCACTAAAATGAAAATATGCCAATTGAGTTGTCATTTGTCATTCGATAGTCATCATCACGATTCACGAGCACCGTAATCGGCATGTGATTGGTGTCCTTAGGTAAATTTTACAGTGGGGATGCATTAACTGTGTTGTTGAGTTGTGTTCTGAATATATGTAGGTAAATTAACATATATGTTGGCGGAAGCATGGGTGGTTCACTTGAGACTGACATGATAAAATCTGGAATGAGTTTGCTGTTGAGGCCGGAAAGTTAAATTGTCTGTGAGAGGAGAGGAGCGTCACTTTCTGAAATGATCTTCCTCTTGTATAATTATTAGCCATTAAACAAAGACATTTATTATACTCTTATCCTGTCGTCTCGCTTATATCAGCTGTTTTACTACAGCTAAACCGCTGCCACTTTTGCACAACTTTAGATGAGAAACAAAATACCAAAATGTAATTGTTACCAACTGTACTTGGCTACTCTGTTCCTTTTGGCTTGATCATATCGGTAGTGCATTGGATTATTCTTGACATATGTACAAAAATTTAGGTAAAAATTGAAAGTATTAAATTTCTTAAATTATGTCATTAATTTAATTGTATCAAATACACGGTATACGTTGTATGTAAGTCGTGATTTGTTCAAAAACTAAAATTTAGGTATATTTAATATTTTGATCATAGTTCATGATTTTTGAAATGATTTAACCTAATAATAATTATTCATCACTATGCTTAAGAGTCCAAAGGACTAATGAGATAGAAAATTATTTAGTGCCTGTATTGAATCTAGAAAGCCAGTATGGAAAAAAAATCAATTAGCATTAGAACTAAGTCTAGCAGATTAATTAGACTTGAAAAATTAATCAACATTGGAACTGACTATATTGACTAATATTATAAGAAAAAAATAATTTATACACACTTAATGATTATGCAAATTGGGTTTGAGTTGATTTAACACGGCTCCTCACCCTTACTCTGGCCTATGGGCATTAGGCATATATAAGAGGCCCAATTATCTAAAAAAGGATAAACACAATTAAGATATGATTCATCTAGATAAGAAATTATAGTCCTATTTAAAACCCAACTAAGTTATCTAGTAGAGGTTGGATATAATTTTACTAAGAATAGTTAACGTCTAAGTACATTTTTTGAAATATTATCTATAAAAAGGAGACCTGATATGTTCTCATAACCACTATTATGAAGCTTCAGATAAAGATTTCTCAGCATGCTCAGCACTCCTCAAATATCATTAACTTGAGAATAAGAATATCTTTGTCGTGAACACCCCTAACATTTTCAGTAAATTTTCGCAAACATGCAGACTTAAGATTGACCAATAAACTTACCCTAAATTCAATTTACATCATTGGCATCATTTGTGGGAAGCATTTTGAAATCAGTCTAATATTTCACTTGAGAAAATATCCAATTAGTAAAGAGATCCATTCCCCAACCTTACAAGAATAACCAACATCCCTAAAGCTCTTTAGGCCAATAAGCAACCCAAGGACCTCGCTTAAACTTTATATGTTATGACAATAAGTCAAAGTATTGTTAAAAGATAGTAGACTTACACTCAACAACCATCATGAGAAGGAGGCTTACCTTCACCCATGCAATTAATAACATTATAATATGGAAGAACATAACATATAGGGGTAAGTTAAATAATCGATAGTCTATTGATACCTGATGTCCTAATGGAGCCATTATTTTTAGGTTCAAGATGTTTACCCTAGAGACTTTCTTTTTGGAAATTTCAACCCTAGACACTTCCAATAATATACAAGATGCTTTCACTTATGCACACATGTATAGGGAGCTCATGGATTTTGCATGATGCATCTAATGCCATAAAAATTAATGAGAATGGAAAGAAATATGCATCTTAGTTTAATGAAGATGAACAACTCATATAAGGAACTATTACCCTTAAAAATAAGTTCTAGAAATTATATGTACATTGTTTTTAATAACATCATTTATTGGATTTAAAGGGAATTAAAGCTTCAAGGGGAAAAAAAAAACTTGTAATCTTAAAAGCCTCAAATCTAGAAGAGGTCCCTTTAGCTTCAGGGCTTATAAAGGAAAACTTACATGTCAAAACGCCTCAAGTCTATGAGAAGTCTCTTTAGACTTCTTGACGTAAAGAAACCTATAGGTCTAAAGGCATTAGGTCTGCGAGAAGTTTCTTTAACTCCTTGGTTATAGAAAAAAATTATAGGTATAAAACCCTTAGGTCTATAAGAAGTCTCTTTAGCTTCCTAGTGTAAGAAAATTAGCAATTTTAAAAGCCTCAATTCTAGAAGATGTATCTTTTTTTTTTTGAAATTTGAAAAAATTGTATTAGTTATAGTAAAACTAACAGCGATATTACAATGATATCACTTGGAAGTTTACTAGCAACTTCTAACACTAATTAACGCAATGTCCAGAGGGAAGGACAAAAAGAAAGCTCAAATAGAACAGCCACCGTTCATCTCACAAATGCCATTTGCTTCGTATATCAGGGGTTATCGTGCCTTCCAACTTTTTGGCAATTATCACTGCTCTGACCCAGTTTATACTCTTCTCCGTTACTCTGTATTTATCTTCTTCAGCTCCCGCGTATAGTCTCCGACTCCTTTCTTTCCATATGGAGTAAATGGTAGTAAGGAAAGCCGTTTTTATAAGGGTAGCATTTGGTCTCCCCTTCTTAGTAAGCATGATAACTCTGTTCAGAGTGGACTTCCAATCTCTTGTTGGGATAGCCAAGTTTAGTAGTTGTAGAATACGTCCCCAGACCACCATGGAATAGTAGCAATTAAAAAAATAAGTGGTTTCTATCTTCCTCTTGTATTCGACACAGTACGCATATGGGGTCATGCTGCCCATACCATCAGTTCTTAAAGGGGAGTCGGTTTTTAATCACCAACCATGAAATGAAGGAGACCTTTGGATTCAAAGGATTCTTCCATAGCAGAGAATGCCAAGGTACTTCTGAAGAGAGACTATTTAGTAAGGGGCAGTTGGTTCAGACAGGAGAATGAGAATGAGAATTGGAATGAATATAGTGAAGAATGAGAATGGATATAATCATTATAATGTTGATGGTTGGTTAAGAGGAAGAAATGATTATCATTACTATAGGTAGTGATTGGTTTGTTAAAAATATTGAGAAATAAAAATTTGTTATATTTTAATTAATTAATGAATTATAGTTTAATTAATTAC
>JAOQMM010000173.1:21971523-21981910 GCA_027563515.1 Erythroxylum platyclados
CCCACATCGGTTGGAGAGGAGAACGAAGCATGCCTTATAAGGGTGTGGATACCTCTCCCTTGTGACGCGTTTTAAAATCGTGAGAGACGAGCCCAAAGCGGATAATATCACAAGCGAGTTGTGAGCTTGGCTGTTACAACCGTGCCATCATTCACAGCCATTGCCATCGCACCATGTCATGCTCCACCGTCGGACCTGATAATTAAAGAGATGAAGGTCGAGCTCCATGAGAGAAATCAAAAAAGGGTAAGAGATTTTAATAGGCGAGATGAGGGAAGGAAAGTGATTTTCGAAAGAGAGATAAGGAAAAGCCAATAGTTCAATGAGAGATGAAAAGAAAAAGTTGAGAGTTTTTCATTATGAAAAATGTTGGTTTCCTCTTAAAAACAAAGTTTAGGGTTTTGTTACTATGCTAGCTCACTTTTCTTTTAAACTAAAGGATGAAATAAGTCCTCTCTTCCTTCACATCTAATCCACTTCTTATCATTGTTTTGGAAACTTGAAATGGGTCCAACCAAATACAAAAAATGACAACAAAATTTGTAAAATTCTTTTATGTTGAACGTATATTATCAACAATCAATCGAATATGACAAATATTGACAAATATTGATTTCATGAATATCCCAAACACTTATATATTACACTGGTTTCATTTTTGGTTGTATGCATCAAAATTAAAGTGAACATAAGAATATATTTTCTTTTATTATATTTTAAATTATTTAATAATTTAAAATTAAGTAATAATTTATTTATAAATTAAATTTATGAATAATTAACTTTTTTATCTAAAGAATGAGAATACATCTCATTTATTTTAAGAACATTTAACAATAGAGTTCTATTACTAACCTTTAATAAAGTTCTTTTGGTTCCAATTAATTATAAATTATCATTTTTAATTCAAGATTTATTCAATAAAAATAAATAAATTGTTATTATTTTAAATTTTTATTATTATGATTTTTAGAGATATAGTTGATGTAAAATTATAAATTATATAATACAGTATATTCAAAGACTATTTTATAATTTTTTTAAAAATTTATAAACTACTTTATAAACTTAAAAAAATTACTTAAAAGTATACTACGTTGATTAATACTGGTACAATATCATACCATAATAAATGCTGGATTAATATCGATTCGGTATTCATAAGATTGGGTGGAATGGCTTGAGCAATTAAATCATGATTTAAAAGTGGGACGAACGTCGGTAGTCGGTTATTAAGGCGACGGAGTAGAAGTGTAGAACCCAATTATTGGCTCGCCGCTCCACGGTATTTGCTGCACGTTACACCAAACAAGAAACAGCTGTCCGTCACCGTTTTGATCACGGAACAAGATAAGAAGATTATTCCTAAAATACGCAGGGTGCGTTTGATATATGACTTGTCCATTAATGGATCACCATAAATAAAGAACAAAATAAAAAAGGAAAGAGAGAAAATCTCAATCAAGACACGCCATTGATTCTCTCTACTTCTGGAGCTGAATTTTCACACAAAGAGAGATCAATTTCTGGGGGTTGAAGATAAGATTTGTTACAATGTTTGGTGGAGGTGGTAGGAGTAGCAGTGGTTTGTACTGGGGAAGAAAAGAGGAGTTGAAGAAAGGAATAGTAGTGTTGTTCGGTTGGGTTTCGATTCAAGAGAAGCAACTGAAGAGTTACATCGATTTGTACGCTTCTCTTGGTTGGAATTCTCTTGTTTGTCATGCCCATTTTCTCACCGCGTAAGTCTTACTCTCTCTGCGTCTGATTGGAAGATTTTTGTTGAATTGCCACTTAGTTATTCAGTTGGTTTTGTGCAGATTTTGTCCTGACAGGGCCTTTTCACTAGCATTTTCTCTCCTCAGTGAGCTTATTGAGGCCAGTATTAAGAATTATTGCTACTGGGAATCTGTCATTTTGATAAAGTTTCAATCTTGGGTTTTCAATTTTAGTAGTTCCAATCAATCTTCGTAAAATTCCAATCTTGCATTTTAATGTCAGATATTGACTACATCATTTTCTTCGTGGCCGTATTATTTCAGTTAAAATAGTGCAAGTAGTATGGTTGATATCAATTCAACACCAAGTGAGGCAGAAGTAAAAAAACTCAGTGAGAGAAAAAAAAAAGTAATTTTAGCTTGATATTAGTTGAATTGATATGTGGTGAGTTAATGTGTTATGATTGTTCTTTTTTGCTGCAGGAGTTAAGGGTTCGACCATGTCCAGTTGTCTTTGTAGCTTTTTCTGGCGGTGCAAAAGCTTGCATGTACAAGGTTTTTGAGGTAATTTTGTGAGTCGATATAATTTGTGTTTCGTTTAAGTATTTTTATCAGTGATGATGGAGAAGCTGATGTTTTAATTTATTTCTTTCATGCCTTGCTTTTCCTTTCTTTGGTTCTATTAGTGAAACTAAATATAATATACATCATGCAGATAATTCAAGGAACATGTGCAGGTCATCAGTACATGGTATTTCTTCTTTTTCCTATCTCTTCTTCCATTCAATATCTCGTTATTTGCAAGTTTCATTTCTAAACTTTTCTTTCACTTCAAATTGTGGAGGATGAACGTCAATTGGTGAGAAACTGTTTCTCTGGGCATATCTATGATTCTTGCCCAGTGGATTTTACAAGTGATTTTGGTGCCCAATTTGCTCTACACACTGCAATTCAGAAAATGCATGGTCCCTCTAAATTTTTGTCTTGGGTTGCAAAAGGCATCACCTCTGGTTTGGATGGTCTATACCTGACAAGGTTTGAATACCAACGAGCTGAGTATTGGCAGACACTGCATTCTTCGGTGGTGTGTTTGCTTGTTCTGAAGCTTTCTTGAAGTTGTCTGCTCATTCATTTTAATCTCATGACATTCTCCCCTGATCTTCAGGAACTAGGTGCTCCATATCTAATTCTGTGCTCAGAGGACGACAACCATGCACCTTATGAAATCATCTGTGAATTTGCTCAACATCTGCGGGCCCTTGGTGCAGATGTTCAACTTGTCAAGTGGAATGGTTCATCTCACACAGGTTTGTCTTCGCTCTTCATTTGTTTCATTCCAGTACCATGATGGTGCAGAATGGTATATGTAGACACAGAACATATCATAAATCTGAATTTACTTACTGTATTTGACATGGTGAAAGTTGATTAACTCTGAACCATGGGATTTTAGGTCATTACAAGCATTACCCAATCCAGTATAGGGCTGCTGTGACCAATTTGCTTGAAAAGGCAGTTTCAGTTTATTCCCACAAAGTCCAACATCTTCGAGACAGGCATTTCATGGATTGTACACATGATCAAATATCACAACTAGTTTGTGACCTACAGAAAGCAGCAGTTACATCAAACCAAAGCTTAAGAAGAGTCGCTGTTGGCCCAGGTGACCATTTTTTTGTACCAAGCTCAGCTGAATACCATAGCAGATATTCAGAGCCTTTACAAGATGAAGGGAAAGAAAGATCTGTTTATGTACAAAAACCTCCGAGCATGAGTGCACATAGCAGTGTTCTTGGTCAGATGCTTTTTGATGTTTGTGTCCCAAGGAATGTTGAAGGTTGGGATATTAGATTTACTGGTTCTCTAAATGGGCAGCCGGTTGCTTCTGCTCATAGTCGATTGCCATTTCATGGCATCAAATGCATTCGTCGCTCAAGATTATGATGGTTATATGGGCTAAGACTTTGTGGAAGAATCTGCCACTGGCTTTATTTGCATCCATCTCGAGTCTTTGGACAAATGTCAGTAGAACCAATTCTCACGAGTGCTGTGTACATAGAGGTGAGGTTGGAGACTAAGTAACAAAGGAGACGCCTTTTGGACAATGTGTGAGTCAATAATGTTAATATTCTTTTGCCTCGTAGCTCTTGGCTTATCTACTGACATGAAGATGAAGGTGTACAGGCAGAACAAGTTGTTTATATTGTGAAAACAGATGTTTCTTGGAGCTGCTTTCCTCTATAATGTGCTAAAAGAGTTGGGGTTCAGACAGTTTGCGATGCATATGAAACTTTCAATGTCCTTACTTTAGAAGCCCTGGGCTTCGAATCATGAACTCAGTACTGTAAATCGGCCCATTAAGTAAGAAGCTGGCGACACTGGACGTAAATAATGGGGCTACGTGTAGAGAGAGATGCTTTGTGTATAAGACAGGGTGATGAGAAAGCTCGGATTGATTATATGCTAGATATTCTGTATGATGAGAAAGCTGGGATTGATTATATGCTAGATATTCTGTATAATAAAGAAGGCATGATATCGTAGTGTACAAATGTTCGTTCTCATCTTCTTTGGACGCTACTGTTTCATGTACTTGTATCAGTGTTAATTGAAATTGGCGAAATCAAGTTACAGGCAAAAAGTATGGATGTGGGCGCTGCCAGCTTTGTTTCAGTTATAACTAAAACCAACTGCTATTGGACTTAGCAATCTGGTGTCCATTTCTCTTCTAAGTAAAGGGAATTAGAATATTATAATCCTAATAGAAGATTGTCTTGGGATTAAAAATAAAATAAGAAAAAAATTCAAAGAAATATTCCTTCTTCTTTCTTGGTTATTGAGCTGACCGTAAGTTGAGACCATTAGCAGTGGACATCCTTGTCAGTCTTTAACTTCCACACTATAAACAGAATGAATTCGGAGATAATTGTTAAAGGCTTGTTTGGTTCTGTTTAATTTTAGTTTTCTTTGTGTTTTAAAATTTAGTAAAAAAGTATACTTAACTTGGTTGATCTTATGTTTTTATTTTATTTCTATTTTAATAATTTCTAAAAATTATTTTTATTTTTATTTTTATTTTCATTTTTATCATAACTTAGTTTATATAATATTAATAATCTAATATAGTTTCTAACTTTTAACAAATATATATTTTTATAACTTTAGTAACTTTTTCTTCTTTTCCTGTTTACCCTATCACGCAATAAATCAAAATAATTTGGTCAAAAGATTTGGACCTTACTAGGCAGAACAATTGAAGTGTGTCGAATGCTTATTCAAATATAATTATAATTAATATAGTTTAATTTCTTTTATAATTATAATTAATATACTTTCATTATTTAATTTATTTTAGTTTTATAATGATTTATATTTTTTGAATTTTGAAAAATAAAAATATTGAAATTTAATAATTATTTGAGAAATATACAAACAACAACACCCAGTATCAATCTCGCTGAGATGCGAAGTCTAGAGGGGTCTAATAATACGCAGTTTTACCTCTAATTAGTAGAGAGGCAGTTGACAAATATAGTTTAAAATAAAAAGTATCTTTAAAATATTTTAAAATTTTAAATTGATTATTTATGAAATAAAATTTAAATATTTAATTTTAAAAATTAAAAATATATTAATAAGTAAATATTAGTTTATTGACCGCCTATTTATGATATCAGTTGTTGTCTCATTTTTTTTCATTAAAAAACTCACGATTTGACTTTATCATTATAGACTAGTATTAAGATCTGTCTTGAGCAGGAGAACCTGATTTTAACAACTATGAAAATGCCTTCTTTGGAAACTTTATATAAACAAATGACTAAACTTAAATATGTTATTACCATAGGAGTGTATACAATCATAGGAGGAATGCTCAATATCAATTCTTATATTTAAGGAGTTAATAAGTTAATTATTGTAGATATCTGTTTGTCGAGTTGTCTACCTAAATTGGAAACATTTATAGGTGCTATAACAATGTTGTAAAAAAATCTCAAGAGATTTATAAAGAGCGAATTAGACCTAAATATAAGAATCATTGTTTTACTACCAATCACAAGTTGAATATTAGATACATTACTCGTACTAGAATTATATTTACTAATTTATTATTAGTAAATATAAAAGTGTAACTACATTAAAAAAAACAAGAAAACATGTTTGTTTGAAAAAACCATAAATCAAAATTAGGGAAAAAAAACTAGAAGTTACAACATAAAAGAAAAAAGTGAAACCAAACAATTCACAAAATTATTATATATGTAGTGATAAATGTGAAAACATGCCTAGTGGATCAAAGCCTAACAAAAAAGCTTACTCAACCAATAGTCTCCAAGCATGACAAGATCAAGATAAGTGTCATAATCTCATATACTCATAACTCACTACAAAATCAATTATTATTTTTGAGAATGAGGTTGCTTCTCACCTACCACTTTCATCTCTTTAAAATATTATATTTCTTTCTCTAATTGAGTTTATCATTGGGGACTCTACATCGAAAAATATCATGACACTCAATTTTGTAGGTTTTTGAAGGAAGTCTTTGAAGATAAGTGATAGCCTAATTATCATATCCTTAAGTCCAGATGTAGTCCCAAACAATCCTAGAATTTCATTTGGCATCCAACATAAGCCCATAATTTGTTAATCTTGATAAGCATATGATTAGTGATTATAGACACACATCTCACTACCCTGATAACAAATAGAACCACTAGTACATTCTCTTCCCCCTCCTCCCCCTTCATAGTCTCTCTTAGACTTACCCTCTTTTATCACAAATGTCTTCAAAATTTGGCTATACAAGCCTTTCGTAATAATTGAGAATATTAACAACAATTATTGGTCATAAGTGCAGCTCTTTAATTCAAACCTACAACTACATAAATCTATGGTAATCCAACAAACAAAGTTGATACTAGACAAGGCATACTATAGTGGATCCCTAAGTTGTAAGACATCTGTAAATCAGAATAATACCGCAGTCCTACATATACATCATCATAAACCTAATTTACCTGATTTGTTGCAAGAATAAAAACCAGTAGTCAATTTATGTTAAATTTAATATTCCTTTTACTAAGGTCATATTTCTTGAGTCTCAATCGATAAAATTCAAGCTAACGTTATTAGAATCCTACAATGGTATGATAAATATGTGTGACCATATGGTACATTTTAGATAGACTTATGTGGAACATTATATATAGTAAAGTGTTGCATCTTCTTGTTTGTAATGATAGGTCGAATAAGAAACTGGTGTCAGACGCTTTGTATAGGCCTGATAACAAAATTTACACAACTAAAGAACCATTTTGTTAGAAATCGATGCAAGCCTTAAGATTCAAGAACCTTATTTAAGAAAATTCAAAATTCAGATAAGACCCTTAAAGCTTACACGAGAAACTTCTGTGTAGAAGTCACTAAAATATCCAATCTTAACACTTCCATTGCCATTATCACCTTTGAGAAAGGAATCAATAAATATCAACTCCTATAAAAATCCTTGCAGATGAATATAGCATATATATTCAAACAGGTTCAAGAAAGGCGTAGAAGATACATCGAATTAGGGGAGGCCAAGTTGTCTATAAAATAGCCAAGCAAGTCTTAGAAACATATGCATAACCAAACACATAAAGAATAGTATATGTTGCATATAAAATAGAAGCAACCTATCAAACATAGGAAAAATAGTGTGATACAACACCAAAGAAAGAGAGATGTCCAGGAGGAAGAATGGAAGTAAAATGTTTTATTTTAGTTACATCTCTGAATCACATTTTAACTGAGAAGAGGATAAGGAAGACTCACTAGAGTCATTAATATGATTATTGATGGAGATAATACTTATAGTAGATCCTAATTAAAGAGGTAGGCTAAAGGAAGCCAAGCGAATGCCATAAGAAATGTATAAATCAAAAGGCATTGAACAGGAAAGCAAATTATAATTGATAGGGAGGAAGTGTCAAGTTAGTATAATCATCACAAACACGTGATGGTCATTAAGGAAAATATCTTGAACTTAAAAATGAAAAGAATTCTAGCAAATAGTGACAATTATATTTTTATTCTTTTTTATAAGGCCTTCAAAGCTATGAAACTTGAACCATGATAGCTTTACCAAATTTCTTTCCATTTAATTGGTTTTGGAGGTGATCATGTCTTTCCTAAATGTAACATAGACTTTTAAGTCATAATTGCCAAGTACCCATGTAGACCACGAAAATAATCGAGTTCTATGTCATATGCATACCTATTGTGTACATCATATTTGGAAGACCTTTGCTTTATGCAACAAGAGCCAATTTAACATTGTATCAACTGCTCATAAAGTTCTTGATGGAAAGAGGAACATAAAAAGTCTTAGGGATCACCAAACGTCAAGAATAACACTATATAGCTTCCTTAAAAAATAATTCATTATAATAGATAAACATTAAAGATACAGACCCTAGGCTTTCCAAATCAGTGATGTAAACCATACAAAAGAATAAGAGTTTGACGTAGATAAATAGCAACATATCAAAATGGTACACTTCTTGACAAAGTAGTGAGACTTTTCTCATGGTTGTCATCGTACATGAAAGTGATTGAGCCATATATCATAGGTTAAAAGTGAGACCCAAAGTTGGGCCTAAAAAATAGAAAAAAAAAATTGTCTCTTTGCAAAAGAGAGATAACCTACAAGAAGAAGTGGATAAACTCGCCAATAGAGAGTTTATCAAGGAGGATGTATAACTTATATTAGCTTACAAACGTAGTTATAGTAAAATATCATGTGGAAAATGAAGCGTATACAACGATTTTATAGACTTAAATAAATTATTTCCTAAGGAAAACAACTTACTTCCAAAGATAAACAAACTTATAGATGCCACCCTAGGCTATAAATGGTTAAGTTTCATGGATTCATATTTAGGTTATAAGTAGACCCACACATTTGAAAGTGATAAGACAAAGTTAAATTTATTATGTACAACAAAAACATATTACTAGAAGATGATGCCTTTTAGACTGAAAAAATGTAGGGAAAACTTATCAAAGATTTATCAATTTCATTCTTCATAGATAGATCAGTTAAAATATAGAAGTCTATATGGACGATATGATCGTTAAGACAAAGCAAGAAGATATAAATTGGAGAACCTATAAGAATGCTTCCGCATACTTAAAAGTATGGCATGAAGCTAAACCCTAAAAAGTGTGTGTTCGAAACTTCCAGGAGAAAGTTCCTAGGATTTATAATGATTCAATGGGGAATTGAAACCAACCCTCAAAAGATCAGGGTAATTATTGACATAAAGTCACCATAAGCCTTAAAAGAAGAAATGATTTTAGTAGTTAAACTAACAAGCTTATCTTGTTTCCTTTCTAAGTCTGCCAAAAGATATCCATCATTCTTCAAGATACTTATAAAAAATAAAAATCCAAGTGGAGTGAAGAATGTTAATCAGTAATTAAAGACTTATAAAATTACTTGTAGAGTTCACCTGTCCTTACTACCCCCACAATATTGACATTATAGACTTTCAAATCTCTAATACACCAAAAGCACTTAGTGTAGTGCTAATTCATAAAAAGGGATATCAAAGGACATTTTATTATATAGGCAAGATTCTCTGAGGCCTAAAAACTATATATAATCAAATAAAGAAAGCACTTCTAGTTGTTGTCATGTTAATGAGGAAGCTATGGCCATATTTCTAGGATCAGTTTGTGATAGTGGTGATAAACCTTCCATTAAGAAAAATTTTATACAAGCTTGGAACATCAAGAAAGAAGAATAAGTGATTGGTAGAATTCAATAAATTTGAGGCCATATTTGCCTTACAAACATCATCTACATCCTTGTTATTAGCATAGATATGCTTAAATGTACTATCATTAATGGAATAATAGGCTTAAGAGAATTTGCCCTAAAATCCCTTACTCATTTGTAATATGAATGTTGATGATGCATTAGGCAAAGATGGGAATAAAATTGAAAATTTTCATTTAAGGTTTATATGATATCAATTTAAAGTACTGCTAAAGCACGAGTTTAAAACCTCCAATAATAAGGTAGGGTATGAGACTTTAATATGTAAGATAAAATTACAAGACACCTATAAATATGATCGATAAAAATGAAATCAAATTCACATTTTGTTGTCCAGTGGTTAAATAAACTCTTTGTTAGTAAGGGACAAATCGTATGAAAATACTTAGCTTGTGTTATACCATAACCAAAGATATGGAGATTAAGGTCAAACATATTCTCAGGGAACATAATAATTTGGTAGTCTAATTATCAAAATATGGATATAAAGGAATAAAATTCATTGATAGGTTTCTAGAAGTCAACTTTAAGCTCACATAAAGTAAAAGTTTAAGCACATGTAAAGTAAGCTATTGTAGATTGGAGAACCCGTGGCTTGCCCCTACCCGTCTACACTATTTTTTAAAAAATTAAAAAAAAATAACGTCATTTTGCACATTCCAATCGAGTAATTGGCCCCAGCCGGGTCAAGATAATGAAACACTTTGCTGATAAGCATCGCACAGAACTCCAATTCAATGTGAGTGATTTCATTTTTGTTAAATTGCAGGAACCCATATCTCTATCATTTTTAACATATATTTAAATGCATTAAGATTTAAGAAACCTCATGAAAGATTTCACCCCA
>JAOQMM010000173.1:21986344-21996596 GCA_027563515.1 Erythroxylum platyclados
TTTATTAATTGTTAATAATATATTTATTAATTTAATATGATAGTAAAGTAAATTTTAATTAAATAATTATTTATTACTCAACAATATTAAAAATAAGATAATTAATTTATTATTTATTATTTATGTATAATTTATAATTTATTAATAATTGATACTAATATAAAAATTAATTTACATAAATAATAAATTTTATCACATTTACATCTTAAATATAAAAAATATATATAATGTTAACTAACTTTATCAATAACATATTAATTTATCATATTTTATTAGTAATTAATAATATATTAATTAATTTAAATTAAGTGTTCACCAAAATTTTATTTTATTATATAATAACATTAATAGAAAAAGATAATTAGTTTCTTATTTTTATTTATAAATAATTAATAATATTTTTATTATTTTATTGTTAATAAATAACAAAATTCCATTGTTTTATCAATTAATTATATTTACATATCATTACTTATATTAAATAGCATAATAATATTTAAAATGTAATATTATTTCATTTTATTAATGATTCATATTTTATTAATATATTATTATTTTTATTATTTTAATGGAAAATACATTATCTTATTTCATTGAATTTTTATTTATTATCTACTAATACTAACAAGCATGAAAATCAATTTCTTATATTTAGGAATAAAGAATCATAAAGTGTCCAACCTTTTAGGAGTTTTTTTAATCTAATGCTAAAACTTTTAAATTTTTTAATTGAGTGACTATCCATTTAAAACTTTAACAATTCAATTTAAAATGTTTATTCCGTTAGTAATTTATTGATTTAGCTAACAGAATTTTTGTTGTTAATGATATGTAGGTGTCTATCGGAAAAAATTCTCTTTACTCTAGTCTAACTATAGCCATTACTTTTATAGGTTAATATCTAAATATCATGAACATCAAAGAATCTGTTAGCTAAATCAACAAATTACTAACGGAACTAATTTCGTTAGATAAATCGGCAAATTATTAATAGAACTAATGTTTTAAACTGAACTGTTAAGGTTTTAAAAAGTTGATTACTCAATTGAAAATTTTAAAAATTCGGACACTAGATTGAAAAAATCTTAAAAGGTTGGGGACTTTAAGAATGGTTATTCCTATATTTTATTGTAATTCATATTCTAAAACAATTTTTATATATTAATTATTTATATTATTTATTATTATTATTATTATGTAATAATGAATATATCATTAATAATTAATAAATATAATAATGTTTATTTTAATAAAATGCATTAAGTTTAGATACTTATTATTATTTTAATATAATTAATAATATATAAATACGATAAATCAATAAATCTATGACACATGTAAGAATGACAAAACGCCTGCAACCCTAAGTAAACGAGAGAGACCCCGAGTTGCTTGGGCTTTGAGCTAAGATCAAGCTTGAAGATGGTCTAAGGGTTAAGGTGATTAGGCTAGGCCAGACTAGTGACGAGCCAGTTTAACTTATTTTATTCCGATCCCTAGACATATATCACCCATATAATTTATTTTTCTAATCACCCTTTATGACATGGTTATCCTTGTGAAGTGCCACATTTCCTATAAGAATCAAATCAACGAAAGTTAATGTTAAATTTTAACGGATGAACTGATTCTAGATTTTCACAAAATATAAGGGTTTCCATGAAATTTTTAAAGTATAAGAAATTTTAGTGAAATTGATGAAACTATACGAGAAGTTGGTTTTTTTATTAGACCAAAATTTACTCTAATTTTGGTCAAAAACCATGGGATGAACCCCATATTTATAATGACTCCTGTTTCTAGTTTAAAACTACCGTAGCTTTTATCTGTGAAAATGTTTTTACATTTATATTCAGCATACACCAGTAGCCATTAACAAAAGGAATATTGATAAGATACCCTATTTCCTGGCATTGCTAACATTGCTCCTTTCTGTTCATATTGAAATCCAAAATGTAGAAACAAAATGAAACGTTGCTAGTTTGAATGTTACTATGCATGAAACTTAACAAAATTAACTAACGCAGGTCGGAGTTCAAATGGTGAAAAGATCATACTGTTCCTCGATATAAGTCAAGAGTGACATTAGCTCAAACCAACCACTTGAAGAAGTTTTAAGCAACATATTGTTGAGGATAAGGAATCTAATTTCTGCAGCTTGAGTGTAAAGTCTTCAAATTGAGTCAGACCAATGAAATAAAGTAAGCAATATGCACGAAGTCCTCCAAAAGTTGCCACATGCTTCCCAAAAGCAGATGCCTAATCTCCTGTCCTGTTCATTGCCCCAAAAAAAAGGGGGAGAAATAGCGTTATATTTATGGATGTTCTTCCCCATTGCCTCAGTGCCAAAGTACAGAATCTTCAGCATACCCATGAAAGCCAAAGTCAAAGCCAATTTCCAGATGATCATTTGAACATATAAATACTTACTTCAATTTGATGCATCGTATTTTATAAACAGAGCTGCTGGAGTTTGCAACTCTGGATGGAACTTGCAATTCTTGCTCTCAACTAGTGATACAACTTCTTTTCTTTTCTTTTTTTTTTTCAGAGAAATCAACAACTGTAACAACACTTCCTTCTCTGCGAGAGCTAAATAAAGAGCTAACAGTCCCAACTTGCTCTCGTCATCTGTCTCTCTTACTTACTATTGACTTGAGCCTGCAATAGTTCGGACAAGAGAACTTCAAGCGCGTTGACGGCGCCGGCTATTGCCATTGTCATGAATCAAGTGGATGTTTCCCATCTTTCGAGGAGGATTCCAATACATGTTCCTAAAATTTCACGACATTTCAACTTCTATTTCATTGCGTTAAGATTCCCAGCGATTGTTTAGATTTTTACTTTATTTTAAATTGTTACTTTATCAATTAAAATATTTATTTTATATATTACTTTATTTAGATTATTATTTTATCAATTAAAACATGTATTTTATAAATTGTCATTTGTATATGAAAATTTATATTATAAGTACCGTCATTGTCCTATTACAGTTGTATTAATTAGAATAATATATATTTTTATATTATTCTTTCTCTCTAGTGTGTTACTGTTTACAGATATTGACATCCACCATCTAAATATCTTTCCGTTCATCCTTATCCTCGGAGATACAGGAACTTCGGATTTTGAATTTTGATTCCATTTCTTGTATTAAGATAAAATCAGACTTCGTCCAGAATTTGTTTTTCAAAGTCAGACAACAATCTGAGTACATTATTTGGATAAATTGATCCTTAATTCCTAATAGCTTATTCCTATACCAACCATAAGATTAGGATCCATAAGATTGGGCATGCAACTTCCTGCTATTTGCTATTATAGTTTTTTTATATAATTTAATAATAAATTTACATAAAACCTTGATTGGTCGGTTAATTTACTAATTTATTATTATCATTAACATTTAATTAAAATTTTGTGTAAATTCTAAAAAAATCCGATAATATGTCATCATTAATACCTAATTGAAATCACGTAAAACGGGACACGTAGAATTAATTATAAAACTCAATTTATTAAAAAAAGAAAAAAAAAGTTGTATAGCTGTAATCACGAAGCATTGTTTGTGTTCATGTACTTACTGTCCTCCCCTGACACTTTGTGGAAAATTTTGTCAATTAATCCCACGTGGGTTTTTCTTCTTAGAATTGATTTTTTTTCCTATCAATTAATTTAAGAAAAAAAATAAAATGAGGGGAACTCCTAATCATAAGTTTAACTACTCACTAGGGTTTGTCACATCTATTAAGTAACATAAGGTTAGATTACAAAACGTGACTAATTAGAAAACCAATCGAAAATTGCAAAAAGCAGAAAAAATAAAACAGAACATTGCTCAAACAAGTCATCCACGACTCAACTCCGTTTCAATCTTTCTCTTTCTCTCTTTAAAACAGAAGGAGAGAGAACCCAATCCCTTTCTCTTCGATGGAGGAGGACTGGCTTTTCTCCGTCGCACCCATCGTTACTTGGCCAACCCTAACCCTAAACTGATTTTTTTTTCTTAATTCACAGAAAAAAGGAGGTTAAAGAACTGGAAGACGAATATGTTTTCGTGGAATATCGCGAGGACGGCGGAGGCCGTGTTCTCGCGGTGGGCGATGAGGAGGTTGTTCAAATTCGTGTTGAAGAAGAAATTAGGCCATTTCATATCGGGGGATATCGATCTTGACCAACTAGATGTTCAGCTCTTTGAAGGGACCGTCCAACTCAATGATCTCGCTATTAATGTTGATTATCTTAATGAGAAGGTAATCTGAGGTTAACTCATTTCTGGAATTAACTCGAATTTAGTTGCTTTAGTTGAAATAATAACATCTAAGCTCAAAAGTTTCTTTTTTTTTTTTGGGTTAAATTATGCTTCTTATTATTAAACGAGGAAATATTGCGTTGTTGAAGCTGTGTTAGTTTCGTATAAGTTCCTTACAAACGTGGAAGTTTTGAAGTTAATCAAGGTTAATTAAGTGATGGATGGAGTTTGAGTGTTATTTTATAGATTGAAGAAGGTTGTGGTGGAAACTAGATATTTCGGAATTTATTTAAAAAGCTTGATTGCCTGGAACTTTTTTTTTCTCTTAAACATGCTTCTAATTTCCTTTTTCCATTACAGTTAGGTGCAGCAGCGTCAGTTATTATAAAAGAAGGTTCCATTGGGTCGCTTTTGGTTAAAATGCCTTGGAAGGTGAAAGGCTTTCAGGTTGAGGTGGATGAACTTGAGATTGTGTTTGCTCCTTATCTGAAAAAGGATTCATTGTCTGAAGAGGCAAGTAGCAGTTTCAATGATGATAGTAAAAATGGCATGCATAATGAAAGAGGAAAGCCTGGCATTGATACAATTAAAAACAGTGTGAAGTCTGGTTCTACTGATGTTCATGAAGGTGTTAAAACAATTGCAAAGATGGTTAAGTTGTTTCTTACTAGTTTCCATGTAAAGGTTAGAAGCTTGATTGTTGCTTATGAACCAAGCTTGGACATGGATGGAATGAAAATTAGTCAGCAAAGAACCTTGGTTCTTCGAATATCTGAAGTAGAATGTGGTACTTGTTTTTCTGAAGACACTAACTTGAATTCTGGTGTGGGAACTGAGAGCTTTCTAGGAATAAGTCGATTGACTAACTTTGTAAAATTCCATGGGGCTGTGCTTGAGCTTCTCCAAATGGATGATCATGACAACCAAAGCTGCTCTTCACATGCATCATGTTCAAACCATGCTTTTCTTCCAAAAAGCTCTATGTCAAGCTGCACAACTCCGATAGCAACAGGAAAGAAAGGTGGATTTTCAGGGAATTTAAAATTGAGTATCCCTTGTGACAATGGTACCTTAGATATACACAAAGTGGATGCGAATGTTTATGTTGATCCTGTTGAACTGAGATTTCAGCCCAGTACAATCAAGTGGTTGCTACTTTCATGGGAAACTTACAAGAACTTGGTTAGAGATGGAGGAACTAAGTCAACAGATTCTGTCTACTTAAATGCAGCTTCTCGTTTCCATTCATCAGCATGCTTTCCTGCACTCAGTGGCTCTGACAGGTCAATCTTTGGTCACGGTAGTTTTGCTTCTGCATTATCATTAAATGGGCAAGAATCTGTTAGTGACGCTCTGCTGTCTGGATCACATCTTATCCCTGATTGGGTGACTGATTCTATATGTGCAAATGACTACAATGATGCAAGAGAAGAACTTGATCTTGGTGCAAGGTTAGTATATCTCTCCTATACTTTACAATACATTCATTGCGTGTATTATAAGTATCAGAAAAGATATGAAACACATCGTACTTGCTTTATATCTTTATGTAAGTATTTAGCTGTTTTGCAAATTTAATTTCTAACACCTAATCTTTGTTTTGTTTATATGATTATGCTTGATACCCTGTGAAATGATGAAAAGAATTTTGTCTCTTCAGATATTTTAAACTTATTTATATGTCCTTAGGGTGAGTTTTCAATATTTCCATTTTCTAGTTGTTTAACATGCCGGACATAAATGAATGACAGACATTATGAACAAGCAAGTTTTTAACTATTGATTTATGCTATGGAGTTGTTCTGATGTTTCTTGGTATCATACTCATACTTGCAGTGTAGAACAGTTTTTTGAATGCTTTGATGGAATTAGAAATTCTCAATCAGCATTGGCCAGCAGTGGAATGTGGAACTGGACATGTTCTGTTTTCAGTGCACTAACAGCTGCATCCAGCCTTGCTACTGGATCTCTGTCTGTCACTTCAGGTACCCATTACCAATTAGTCCAAGTTCCTATTTGGATATGTAATGTGATACTCTTCTTGTTGTTCTGTACTTTTCCTATGATGCCTTATTTGTTGAAATGCAACTTTCACTTTTTATTGAATTTTATTTTATTATCCAATCTCTGGTTCTCTGTTTGAGGTCCAGCAGGGGCAAGAAGAATGTTGTTGCAATATGTTCTTAGAACTATATACATATATGCCTAGTTATGTAGAATTGAAGCTACATCATTAAGTTTTAAGTTCGGGTTGTGAAATTATGAAATAACTTTGACTATCACAGCTAGATTCATTAAAGTGGGTGTTATCTGTGACAACATTAACACTACCGATGGTCTTAGTGCAATTTAATTTCTTAGTTGGGACTTGAGGGTGTTCTTGTAAGTTTCTCTTTTCTTTATCACACCTGGCATGTAGTTGAGATGATTGCCTTCAATTCACTGGATGTGGACTTTTTAGTGAGTTCCTTCCTATTTTGTAGTTTGTCAAACTTCCTTACGTACTGTGCTTAGAGATGGTTCAAATATGTTTTTGAGTCATTTTTGTAGTGAAACTATTTTTTTTGGTTGTTTTGATCGATGTCAGAGCAACAGCATGTTCAAACCAACCTCAATGCAACTTTCGCGGAAATTTCAATCCTATTGTCCGTCCAGGATGAGGATGTGGAACAGTTATATGGTCCTGATCGAAGTGAAGGCATGAATGTTCATTGTCTGCACATAGGATGCAAAGATATATCTGTTGTTTTCCAGGTGATTTGCTTGGATCATTCATGTTTAGGCTATATTCTTCTATTTTGTGCTCTTCTTTGTTACTTCCATTGGATGTATGCTGTACTAGTCTGAACAATTTGATGATGTCAATAGGTACGGCCCCAAGAAGTAGGTTTTGAAGGAACATTAAAGTATATTGAGATTGCTGAATACTTGCCCGCTGAAAATAATGCTGAGGATCATAGTTTCTGTGCAAGTAGTAATAATAACAGAAGTCAAACTTATTTGATTCAAAATCTGCAAGCTGATGTCATGCGCTCTCTCCCTGTATTGTCTGATGAAAATCCTGATTCAGATGAATTTGGTGTGCTTATTTCTCCTGAATCTCCATTTGGGCGCGCAATGAAAATCAAATTGTTTAGTACATTAGGTCCCGTGAATTGTAAATTTGCTGTAAATTCTGATTCATCAGATGGGAGTCTAGTAGGCCCAAGAGCATTTTATTTGCGACTTCCTCAGTTTGTTTTATGGATGGATTTCTCCTTGATAAATTCGATAATGGATCTTCTGAAGGATATTGAGAAATCTATCAAAATGAACAGCCTGAAGAACGGATGCGATTCTTTTGTTGAGAAGCATGAATCATCTATTGCTGGTGGGGGGAAAGGCTTACAATCTGGCATTGAAAAATTGTCTTCCAAAGAAATTTGGCAAGTCAATATTTCAGTTCCCAATGCTAGAGTGGTTCTTTGTCCCCTAGTTGAAGGTGGCCTAAGATCTAGTAGCTACTCTTCCTGGGAACAATTTATTGTTGTTGATTCTTCTCCCCCTTCGACTTCAGCGAAGGTAAAAGCTCAGGTCATTAGTATGTCAGATGCCAACTTGCATAAAAGGTATTCAAAAATGGCTACTTTCTCTCTGCATTTAAATGTTGGTGATCTCAAGGTTTACTTGGTCAGCTCAATGTGCCAAGAAGATGTCATACTTGATTTGCCTGGTTTGTCAAGGAAGAAATTTTGTGCCGACAGAATCTTGTCAGTCAGCAACGAAGCTGGTTGTCTTTCTAAGATTAGTATGCTTTGGCAAGAGGGTTTTGTCAGTGGTCCTTGGATAGCAGAGAAAGCCAAATCTCTGGCCACTTGTGCGGAATCTCAGAGCAAAGAAAAATTGGTGATAGGTGATGAGTTTGCCATTTCTCGAAATAAGAAAAATCTTCAAGATGGAACTCCTCAGACTAGAGAAGAGATAATTTTGAGCTCTTCATTCTTACTGCATGTTAATCTCTTTTCTCTTGTTGTCAACCTTAACAGTCCTCAATATTTCAAATTACAATGTCTTCTGGATGAGATGATTAAAACATTAGCAGGTGTGGCCTCTGATGGAGTGGATGATGGAAACAGATCTGTATCTCAAACATCAATTCTTGTGGAATGTGAATCTGTAGAAATTTCAATCAGGCCAAATCTAAAGGAAGACATAAAAAGTTCTTTGCAGAATGAGCTTCCTGGACCATGGCAATGTTTAAAATTGAAAATAAAGAAGTTCAATCTTCTCTCTGTTCCAAATATTGGAGGCAGCAGGGATGCTAACTTTTTGTGGCTGGCCCATGAAGAAGGCGAACTTTGGGGTTCCATATCTTTAGTTCCTGATCATGAATTTCTTCTAATTTGTTGTAGCAACTCAACAAGAAAACGTGGAGATGGACGAGGTTCAAATGCATTATCTTCTAAATCTGCTGGTTCAGATGTCATATATCTGCGGGAACCAGAGAGTTACAACACTTTTACGTCAATTACTGTCAGATGCACTACATTTGTTGCTGTTGGTGGTCGCTTGGATTGGTTGGATGTGGTAACCTCATTTTTTATCATGCCCTCTCCTGAACATGAAAAAACTGTTGATAATGAGAACCTTTGCAAGGAAAATTTGCGTGCACCTTGTGATACTTCTTTGTTTCTTGAGATGATTGACATTGGTTTAAGTTATGAGCCTCACTTGAAGACTGGATCCAGTTCCTCATATGTTAAAGAAACTGGTGACTCAAATGTAGCTTGTCTTTTAGCTGCATCTTCTTTATCTCTGTGCAACAAATCCTCTGCAAATACTGATCAGAATGGACACAAAATTAGAGTGCAGGACCTGGGGTTGCTTCTCTGTCCAGCTTATGAGAATCTTGGAGGCACTTATAGCGTGGAATACCTTCATGAGAAAGGTTATGTAAAAGTTGCCTGGGAAGCTCTCATTGAAGCAAATTTGAGAACCAACTGTAAAGGTTGCCTTCTTTGGGAATTAGATTGTTCCAATTGCCATATACATGTTGAAACTTGCCATGACACGACTAATGGCTTAATGCACTTGGCTGCTCAGCTGCAGCAGCTTTTTACTCCTGACTTGGAGCAGTCTGTTTTGCACTTGCAGAATCGATGGAAGAACTTTCAACAGGCTCGACAGAGAAAAGATTCTAATGACGATTGGGCATCAGGTGATGATTCTGCTTCATCGACTTCGCCAAGTCATGCCTCTAATATGGACACGAAGGCCAAACTTGAGAGGCCTGGATTGTTGGATGAGATATGTGAGAATGCATTTCTTCTTGGTGTAGATCACCCTTGGCAAGATGATTCTTATAGATCACAAATTTGTGCTCCAGTTGATGAAAACCTACTTGGAGATTTTTGTCACCTAAATGTAGAAGATCCTAAGGTTTTCTCAAATAATTCATTTTTTGATGGATCACTACCTGTATCAGGATTTGAAGATAGTCAAACCTCATTCCCCAAAAGTAATTCTTTTCCTGAACTGATAGAAGGTTATTGCTTATCTGACTTGCGGCCGCTATCAGAATTAACCAAAGGTGGGCAATCATCATCCGAGATTGTTAGATACAAGTCTGGGAATCATGGGGACAGAGATCTTGTAAAACACAGTGGATGGTACAGTGATTCCTGTATAAACATTGTCGAAAATCACATCTCTGAAGTAAGTGGGGAAGATGATGTGCACCAATATAGGCACAATATTGTTGCATCTATTAATTCAGAATTATCGGAACTAAGAAATTCCATAGGTCGCATTCTTCTTAAGAATTTTGATGTCAGCTGGAGGATGTATAATGGTTCTGATTGGCATGCATATGAAAAGAGTAGTGGGTTTCTTGGAAGAGATACAAGCGCTTGTCTAGAGCTTTCGTTATCTGAGATGCAACCTTTAACTGGGAATATGTATCTTTCGTAGTTTCTGTACGCATGCAAGTGATAAGGGAAGGAAAGAATGAGGGGAAAT
>JAOQMM010000173.1:22005507-22023968 GCA_027563515.1 Erythroxylum platyclados
GTTCTCGCTCTCCTTGTTCGAGACGCCCAGAGATTGTATAGCAGTTCGGGATGGAATCAACGAGATCGAGAATGAGAAGGCTATTGCTGAAGCTGTTTCCAAGGTTTACATATTCAATTTTCTTTTTTTTTTTGTGTCAATATATAACTTCGTATTACCAAGTATGTGTTTTGAGGCAAATATTATTGATTTCCATATGAAGAATGTTATGCAGGGAAACCATTAAATGCATTAAGGTGTAGTACAATTTCAGGTGTTAAAATAAATGCTTGGTTGAATTGTGGTTAGGACTTTTAATTATCTGCTTGAATGAAAGTGGGAAAATTTAGAATTGCTAATGGTATTTGTGGCCTAATCTGCAACTTTTTATACAGAGTCCATCTGTGACGTTGAGATTTGGAATTGATCAGCAGAAATTTGGGAAGAATGTCCTCTTAAGGATGCATGATGAAGTTTTCTTCAGATGACTATAGCTTAATCAGCTCAAGGGTTCTCCTTTTTCTGCTTGTGAATTTTGTCCAGGAGTTTGCATTAGCTGATGAGATGAGTCCATTTTGTGTGTTTGCTTTACTTTCTTCTACTCATATAGTACAGACATAGATTATACCTTAGAGGAGCCAGTTCTTGCCTAATACAATGCCCATGTGAGCTTGAGCTGGTTGGGACTGTTAATCTGACAACTAAATAAATCTAGTCCTCGCAACTCTTACAAGCAACAAAAGCTGAGTTATTCCCTTAGTTTGACTAGCGGTACCATGTCCATGTGAGCACTAATGAATGTTTCTTTAAACTAAGCTGTTGACGTTCACATGGTTAATCCTCATCTAAATTCACCAATGGTTTACTACCAAGTGGTTGTTAGAATTAAAAATTCCCAAAACAATGGACTTTTGCCATATGGGTTAGCCTAGGAAAAACATAATTATAAGGAAACTGTCTCGTAATTGGTCTCTGATCTTGTAGACAAAGTTTGTCTTTTGCGTTCAGATTAATCTAGCTAGATTCTACCTACAGTTTAAGTTCAACAACCAATACCTTTTACGTTGTCAGATCGTTTTCATAAATTTTCAAACATAGTTAGGTTCCTTGTATGGAGCCCAGAATTGATTCACTCATCTTTCAACATATTATGCTAAAATAGGTAGTATCGCATCTCTCTCTGATTAATTAATAGGGTGATTATCAGCCAGCTTCTGCATCTGGGATGACCGTTCCTTCAAGACCTGACCGATGATTTTGCCAAGCAGGATAAAGATGGTTTCGGCGTTTCAATGCTTAATTCAGAGAATAATGTGCCAATATATGATAGAAAATGCTTGATTGGGAAATAGTGATCTCATGAGTGTTATGAATACTGTACCGAATTGCAACGGGCATATTAAAATTACTGCAAACATCTTTCTATTTGTGAATTAAGAAATCTTGCACCATTTCATATGTAACAATTATTGTGATACTTACCTTGCACCATTTCATATGTAACAATTATTGTGATACTTACTATCATTCCCTTATTTATTAACTTCAACATTGGTTTAAAATAAACACTCATATTCAAAACTATCTCAGCATTAAATAATAGAGGGTAAAGTTATTTTTCTCATATTTTATTGATAATTATAAGATGAAGTATTGACATTTTTTTATATATTGGTCATAATTATTTCTTTTACCCTCTTTATGACATCATAAAAATAACTAATTATTGTTTTCTCAACACTATCTTATCAAAAGCTCTCAAACTCAAATATCAAATTGAAATTGAAACAACAATTCTTGACCTTTTAAGTATAATTCTAGAAACCTTTATTTTACCATTAGACCTATCATACTGAGATGCAATTCACTTATCATTTATAAACATTTGTCTTATTTCTTTTTTCGTTAGAACAAAATACTGAAGTGATAAGAAATTAGTTATAAATCTTCTAATATTAGGACAATACGAATTCCTTCTATTAGTGAAACTTTTCTCATCAAATTTTAAAAACCATGCATAATTATAGATGAACTTAGTCATTCTTCTTACTTTTTACACTATTTTATCAATGATAGAAAAGTATATAATATATCTTATACTTTTCAACATCAAGGCAATGCAATGTGTAGCATAATGAATCCAATAAAAAGGCTTAGAAATGCTTTGTAACCTTTTTTTAGCTATTTTATAAGTATAACTATTGTCAGTGATGAACTATACAATATTTTCAAGTCTAACTTCATTTACAATTTCATCAAAAATTCTAAAATAGAGTATCTATATTTCTAACAATGCTAGATGCACCAATAGACTTTAAAAATATTGTCCCTTTAGTAGAAGAAACTAAAAAATTAATAACTGTCACACATGATTGAAAACTCGCAAGTTATCAAAGTTATTATTATTTTTATCCAAATAACTTTTTATTTCACAAACAGAGTTGCTCAGAAGATTACCTCTATAGTCATCAATTGAAGGAGTTTTATATCATGGATCATAAGAGACAACAACATTCACCAGGCTAGTAATAATAAGATTGAGTAGTACTGAGTGATACATATGCATCATACCACCATCTAATCATTGTTATGTCCATATTATAAGCTCCTTATTTATATTGTAAGGCACTAAGAAGCTTGAACTTTAGGAGTTGTTCGTAGTACAAAAAAGTTATATGCATGTTTTCTTCTCTTCCTTAAATTAGGTGCAATAAATTCTTCTTATTTGGTAAGAATATTATAACAATCTCATTATCATCCTAACCTTCGTTAAAAGAACTTTTACTACCAATTTTATAGCTCAATCTTTATCTTTTATTTTTCTCATTCTGATACTCTTCAAGCAAATTTTTCATTTGCTACTTCACGTCATGACTAACTTTTTTACATTACTCCACATTACCTTTGATCCTACCTAAATGTTTTTTTGATCTGATGATTCCCCTTCCTTTAAAATGTTTGTTACAAGGCAAACAAAAAGTATAATTTTTCATATTACGAACCAATCTAACATGAATCCAAATTAAATTATCAAATCTTCCTAAAGAGATTGAATTATCAAGAGTACTTGATCAAATGCATCTTAGCCGTTAGATCAGACCCCTAAAGCCTTTAAGGCAAGGGTCTCTCATTTGTATCATCACCAAGAATCACCAAAAGCTTGTAACTCTCTTCTTCTTTAAGCAATACAAGTTCTCATTTTATTCAAGCTTTCGCTTCCGTTTTGGCTTAAGGCTTACTTAGTTGTTCACCAAGGTTCGAGAGTAGCACCTAAGGTCGCGCGGTCTTGAGGGAACTTCCCTCCATTTATCTATAGAAATAAATAAAGTCATGCCAAAATTAAATTAATAACTTCATATTCAAAACTAAATTTTTGTATAAAACATCATAATTATAAAAACTCAATAGTCAATTATAAGCATGTCCAAATAGATTCTATCTTATATCTCCAAATAGATTCTATCTTATATCTTTCTTTCGGTAATGCACATTGCAAAATTGACTTTATTGTATAAAATAAAAAGAAAAAAATCATTAATTAAACATTTACAATTTTACATTATATCGAGTAATGAATATAATCTTTTATAAATCAAGGCATAACTTAAAAGTCATTTTAACTTAATCATAGAGAAATTATATTACCTAAAGTCTCTCTCTCTAATTCTCATAGAATTTTTTTACTATGTATTTAACTACCCGTGAGATAGGATAATGAGTGTAGTGGCCTGGGCCCGGTCCGGCCCATCTATTTTTTTAATCCTAGATAACAAAACGACGTTATTTTGTCAAAACCGGTCGGCCAAGCCTGACTCGACCTGTGATCCGACCAACCCGGGCCAAAAATATCAACCCTAAATGAGTGTGCATTTATAGGTTAACTATCATGTTGGAAATATCCTTTTTTTAAGTTTAATTTTGTGTATTTGTAATGTTATTTTCTAATGACAATAATATAGAAATGCAAACATATTTTTTTTTTTAACTTAGTCGTATATATTAAATGATTTAATCATATATTAAATACTCTTTGCTACAAACAATAATTCATGAATTGTATCTTTCATATAAATCAATTAACAAATTAACAATTCAAAGAAGCAAAATTTAATCTCATTTTTATAATTATTAGAATAATAAATAACCCAAAAAATCAAATAAATAAGACAATTTTTTCGTGAAGCCATTCACAAAAATACACAATAGCAAACAGATAAAAATTCAGTAGCAAAACGACACAAAGCTACATAATTTATTCTATATACTGTCACTCTAGTCTCAACAATCAACACAAAGCAATAGCAAAATCACAACTTCAACTAGCGATGGTGGAAGATGACGAATGAAGAACCAAGAAGCGGCAGTGGCGAAGGTCAACTGTGTTGAGAGGAAAGCGGATGAAGAAGGTTGTAGGTGAGGGTGAGTGAGAGCGAAGGCAGAGGCGAGGCAAGCGGTTGAGCTCTTGAGAGGGGTTAGTGATTTAAATTTTTTTTCCAATTAAATCCTCAACATTTTGAAATTTACATATTTACCCAACATTTTTGGTACCAATCAATGCTATCCAAAATGACCAATACCAATCAATACCTAAAATCGGTACAGTACCAACAAACTTTTATACTAATTGTTGACCCATACAATACAATATTTGTTTCTTTCCTCATGAGTGATCAAACGTAGATTTTTAAATCCTTATCAAAAATTCCAAAGAACTTGTTCCAACCAATCTTTGCATCAATGTAGAAAGTCTAATGTTAATTCTAAGGTGTTGGAGTGATTTGTGTAAAACATTATCATGATGAATTACAGAAATAGAAACAAATATAAAGAGGATATTATTTGAGTAGCCAAAACTTTACTCAATGTCGTCATCATTTTCTCTAATGTCATGAGATAATCTTTTCAATGGTAATCGACTTCCAAACGAGATGCTTGAATTTAAATCTGTATCCAGAGCGGTTCTAATTCGTTTTACAGGTGTCTCTGATGACTTTGACAGCTCCTGAATTTTCTGTAACCTTGAATTTTGGTAGAAATTTTCTTTGTCGTTGGATTTCTTCTCAATTCCGTGCATTCCGTGCATCTTAGGGCAAGCTGTTGATTCAATAGGTACAAGCTTCCCGTCTACTTGGTTGGTGAACACAAATGTGACCTGCAATGGTATGGGGGAATCATAAATATAGGTAATTTTACGATGATCATACAGAAATCAAACGACATCATGAACTAAATGTAATGGCATAAAATAGTTACTGTATAATCATTAGATGCAGCAATGGTCCAGACTAAGCTCAACCAACTGAAATTTCATGGTCAAGCTCAAGCCCTATCCAAAACATGATCAGGCTTGAAACTCTTGACTTAAGTTCAAGCTTGATCAAGTTTAAGAGTCCCAAATTAAACTCAATTAATATATTTTTAATTTAAAAAATAATGTCTTTTTAAAATTTTAAACTTAGAGATAAACTAGACTTATATAGTCTAATTCGAACTTAATCTAAAATCTAAAATTTAAAATGAAAAGAAAAGCCAAGATCAGCCCAAAGTCCTACCAACTCGAGCTGGACCCATTAACTTTGAAGTAGATTGGACCAAGTTGGGCAAACTTTGCTAACCCTAATAATCATAGTAATTCAATTACAGTTCTAAAAGGATTATTCTTGAAATATAAGAAACTTTATCTTCTGCTGCTGAGTATGTTGAAACAGTTAACCCGAAGTCCCAAACTTTGTCCGTTGCTATGACAAGCTTAGGGTAAATTCAGAGTTGTCAGGGACTCTCTTTTTATTATCAACATGCAGGAGCAGAATCTCAATTACGTATTTCATGAGCATGTAGGGCATGTGAATTCTTATAGTGAAGTTTTCATTCTTAACTCACAATAGAAGAGTTTGACAAATTCTTCATTGCAGCTGTTTTCGCAATTTTTCTCTAGTTCAGTATTGCAATGATTAAATTATTCATAGAATTGACAGTTACAGTAACTCCAATTGTAGGATGCCAATGTTGAGTGGGTAACACACCTCATCACCAGCTGAAGCTTGGAGTATGGCATCAGGCACTGATGTTGAGTTAAAATGATGCCCCCAGCTACCTAAATCCTCTTCCAAAGGAGCCCCAATCTAAATTTGATTCCGAAAGCAAAATAAATTTCATTTTTAGATGCCTGAATGGATATTTTACAATCTGTATGTACATAAAACAGTTGGCGACAGACCTGTTTCTCTGCACTCTTTAACTTATGCAGGCACCCAGCAAGTCCTGCAAAGCCACCGATATCAAACAGCTTCTGATCATCATACAGACAACTTCCATTGGTTGACTTTTCTTCTCCTCCAATGTTCTCAAGGCCCTCATCATTACATAAGCAGCGAGAACAATTCATTTTTTCATGAATTTCAGACCTACACAGAAAATTTGGAAAAGAAAATGTATTTAAAAAAATTAGTGAAAATGCAGGTTCATGTAAAGGTGCATAAAGCTCAAATGCATTTGAATTCACCCAAATTTGGGTGTCTAATTCATGCCAAATTTAGTTGTTGTAGGGCTACAAAAAGTAAGTACGCTCACTTCTCAACTGCCTTTTAATTTACAGTGCAGTCCCATCTTCAGTTCTTTATGTCCTATCTTAAAGAACATAGACCATTCAAACATGGAATATATGGTCTTGCAGAACCAGTATCAACAGTGCTAAAATTATGTGCAGCATGAATTCTAAGACCCACAAACTAATATCACGATGACACTGCTAATAATCAAAATAACGTTCTCATGATGATGATAGTCAATATCACCTGGCATTCTCATGAAAAGTGAATAGATCACGCAAATCTTCTGATGACAAAAAGTTCCCCTGCAGTTCAGGAGCAGTCGGTCTCGTGTAGGAAAGCAAACTTAAATCAAAATAGCAAAATAAGCAGAAAAGTTTAAGAAGCCTGTCTAACAAGGTTTTCTTTTTGCTCATTCTGGATAACTTTTTGAAGGCCTTCTTTCGACATTTGGCGCTGATAAACCTATGAAAATACAGGGACATTTCATGTACCGCATGTACCTTGCCTTGTAATAATTGAAACCACAACAATGGAGAACTAAAGGAGAGTTGAACCTTTTCCTCAATTGTGCCGGTACTTAAAAACCTGTAGATAAACACCCTCTTCTTTTGTCCATCCCGCCATACCCTAGCAGCAGCCTAACTTGTGGTAGGACAGAATCAGAAAGATGAACATGTATTCTAATTGATCAGTTGTCACAGGGAGTTAAGCCTGAGCGATTTACTTGTTTGTCATTGGCAGGATTCCAGTCGGGATCAAACAAGACAAGTCTGTTGCCGCCTATTAGATTGAGGCCGCAACCACCAGCCTTGCTGCTTAAAAGAAACACAAACTCATCCTGTAAAAATGTGTGAAGTTAAAACTCTCATTACCACAAGTGTTGTAATTGAAGCACGGCTGCAGTTAGCCTCTCCCGTCTCTCTATTCTCTTCCTTTCATGTTGAAACAGGGCCTGATTCTAAATATCTGCTGGTAATGGATTAGACTCAATACCTTCGATTTATCATTGAAGCGATTCACCAACTTTTGCCTTTTACCAATCGATGTGGTCCCATCGAGTCTTAGATATGGGTATCTTCGTTCTCGGCATAGTTGAGCAAAAAGGTCCAATGTCTGATCCATGAAAACATTTTATGATGGAAATGATTAAAAGAACTCGGCTGAGAATATATATACGCTTCTTTGGTAGACTAGACAGCTACAAATATAAGCAAGTTATTTTTCTTGGTAAGCCGGAAGGCAACTTTAAGCAAGTTTAACAAGTACATGACATTCAGATTACAAAACTAGAAGTAAAAAATGCCTGCACAACATTCTGTAACAGTATTCGCAGTCACTATTTTTCGACGACGGTCAATTAGCGTAAAGGTTAACACTGAATTCTCAGAGAATTTCCCTCCAAATACTCAAGGCAATTAGATTCCAACAATTATGCAATTTCATGTCCAGAAAAGGAAAAGGCAGAAAAGAAATAATGTCGTCTGCCGCCGTTATATTGCATGCTTATCTTAGAGCAAGCATTCCATAGTTACCTGAGTATAGTTTGAGACCAGAACAATTCTATCATCAGTTCTATGACGTAAATGGGCTAAAAGCCGGGCCAATACATGCATTTTGCCAGACAGTTCAACCCATGATCCATCACCGCCAGTCCACGATCCGGATCTGCTAGTTAAAAGAAAATCCAAAAAGAGCAACATCATTGCATTAATAGACTTGAAGCACGAAAGTCTCTTGGTGCACAAATAATAAATGTTTACCTTCCCGAGAACATTCCGGGAGGGAAAAAGCGTAGACAGTTCTCAAACCCTGTTGTCCCTGGACTTCCACTTTTTAGGGTATCATAGATGAGCTGCATATGGAATCGTTAGTCGTGAAATGAAGCACTCGAGCGCATAAATAGGTTAAACACCTCAGGGAAAGATGACAAGAAACGAGCCAGAAGAATAAAACAATAGAGAGAAAATCATTACATTGTGATTAACAAAATTTTGAGAAAAAAACATGACGCATATAACGTGGGAGTCTACAGGAAAGAATAGTCTCTAGAGACTTTATCCGCAACTTGCAAGAGAGTTTCATATTTTTCCTTCAAACCAGTTTTCTATATCTAATGTTGCCAAAGTATTCTACGACGCCAGGAAAACAGGTTGGCATAAGAGGTCTGTGCAGCATTTAAGTTTTCGTTCCAGTTCTGGATTTACTCTGGAAAACATACTTGTAGGGGAACTTTCAGTGTCAAAAGTGCAGAGTCAAATTATCTGCAGAAGTATGCAAAAGATGCAGTTTTAACAGCAACGTATGTATAACAAAGACATCCAGCAAATACTTCCACTAGAAAACAAACTAGGATACGTTTGTAAACTGATATCGGAGGGGATAGACTCAGAATAAATTGATGACCCTAAGTTCAGTTAAAGCAACTATAGTAGCACAACTGTTAGTTACGAAAGTATCACTTGAGCTAAGGGAACATCTCAAAGTAAATAGTATTCAGAAGTTTCTATACCTTTGGATGATTGCAGAGCTTTTTAAGAGCTGTAATATACGCCAAAATCTTTGATTGCTTTGCTTCTTCAGTGATAGCCCGTTTAACCTGAGTTCAGAAGTAAAAACATATCTGCTAATTGCTGAACTCACATCATAAAATACCTGACAAACTCAATATTCATATTACCACTCAATAAGAAAACCTTACATTTTTAGAATGTATGAAATGGCTATATAGTTGCCCCTGGAGAGGAGTCAACTTACAACAAACAACTTCAACTATCTGCAAAAGGGACGTAACAGAGTACCCAATATATAGAGATTTAGTACCAATAACTGCATTTTTCACAATAAAGGGCCAAATAGAGACGATGGAAGTTTTTAATTCAACGAACTTCTGAATTTTACAAAAATTTTCAGCGAGTCAAAAGAGCACAATGATATAAAAACATCACATTTTTTGAGCCAGCATGACTGCAGCAAACAATTATTTAGACAGCTGAAGAAATAAACCTACTTAAAGCTGCATATTAACCAGATCTTAATACTCAGCTTCAGAGATCTATTCATGAACAATGTGCATACTGCTTCATTTATGAAGTTTTGTGGATAGTAAAGTGCAATAAACAACTTATGTATGTGAATACTCTAAGAAACCAGATGCTTCCCAAGAAATTAAACAAGTGGGAAAATGACTTACATATCTTATAAAAATGATGGTCATACCTTCGGAGGCAAATGATTTGATAACAAGGCATTAGTCCTTCTTAATATAAACTGCAAGTCAATTTTTAAGCTTAATATTATAACCAGTAAAAGAGACAGTATTCATTGACTAAATATCAACTTTTTCCAGATCATGGGTGAAGCAAGGTTTCAACACTGCATAACCACATTATAATTTAGAACTTTCTCTACACTTGTACCAAATTCTGTAGGAAATTTTACCTGATTTACTTTGGTACTTAGCTCTGAAGAGCGCTCAAGACCAAGCTTCTTCTCTTCTTCATTGGCAGTTGGTTCTCTACCACGTATTATTGGTGTCTTCGCATACATAATAAGAATTCACAGAACAATTACGTCAATGATTACCATGAAAACTATTATGAACTTGGTAAGCAAATTATATCTGAAAAAGATTACTCAAAAGTTGCAGTTTTAGAACGGACATGCATGATAAAATTAAAGATCCTCATGTCTTATACGGTCATATGTAAATATGGGAAAAAGTCAAGGCAGAGACATTAACTTATGGCATACTAAGGTGTATGCACAACATGAGTTTTCCTCAAACAAATGTTGTTTTGATGCTAGAACAGTGAATAAGAATCACATAGGAAGATAAAACATAAGGAATTGATTCATGGCAAGTATGTGATATAAGTAATTGCATAATATATTTGCAAAAACAACTGGCGACCAATTCAGAGTCGTGAATATCAGAACAAAGTATACATGTCACCCTGGCTCCATTATCCCTTCAATCCCTTCTCAGGGGAAATGCAAAGGAAGATAAGAAACAAAATTACAAAGCTGAAAATCTTACAATTACATTGATGGATCAACAAGAAAACTGAAAACTGAGCTTGCCTCATAGTAACGACGAAAATATGCTGTGTCACCCAAAATTCCTGGATTAGTGAAGTTAACCATTGCAAAGAACTCTTCGAGGTCATTCTGCAAGGTAGTTAACAGGAGTGAATCATGAAGTGACATGAATAAATGCGTGAATTTTGAAGAAGAGTAAATGAACAAGGTCCTCATACCTGCATTGGTGTTCCTGACAACAAAATCCTACGCTTGCATGAAAGGGAAGCCAATGCCTACTCCAGGAATATGTTAATTCAGCGAACAAGAAACAGAAAGGGGATCAATCTTAAATGAACCTGTAAAGAGATGACAATAGTGCATGAATGGTACCCGATTTGTTAATGTCTGGTCATTCTTAAGCCTGTGTGCCTCATCACATATGAGAAGATCACAAACTTCACAATGGCTGAATTTTGAGGAATGCATCCGAAACGTCTCATACGAAACAATCAGTACCTAGGACACACAGATTAAGTTACCATATGGTTCCATAGTTTCCTGAAGTACTTGTGAAACGGATACCTGCAAAGAGCTCCAGGCACTGGTGAAACTGTCAATTCCAGAGACAACATCATCCCTGGTACTTTCACAGAGAGCTATAAGATTAACTCTTTCTCCAACCCACTTTCTGATTTCAGCTTCCCAATTACTTACAAGGCTGGTTGGTGTGACTATAATGGCCTTTCTAACCATAGGCTTTCCATCAAAACCCTGACTTAAAAGAGTATAAAGCAATGTTATTGACTGTAATGTCTTCCCCAATCTGCAAAATAGATATAAACCTTGAAGATGAGTCCAATCTTGATGTAAAGATAGTTTAAAACACATATTGGGGTGAAATGCCTCAGAAGAGTGAAATATTACCCCATATCATCAGCCAGAATGCATCCATTAATACTGGAAGAATTATATAGTCCTGAAACACATTCAAACATGAACTGCACACCTTCTCTGCATACAAGGTCAACAGATTTGGCATTGAATCCTTTGATTAAAGCAGAAGAAAATTATAGCAACTACATTGTTTCCTGGTCAGAACCAGAAATTGCAAAATGGCTCGAAACCAGCCCAAAGTCAATGGACTCAACCTAAGTTGACTAGATTTTAAATTTGGGATTTAAAAAAAAAGGGATTTGGGTCAGAATTGGGTCTTTTTTTTGGGTTTTGGCTGAACTCAAGATGGAGCCATTTTTTGGGGTTTTGGGCTGTGTTCGGGTTATGGATTCACAGCCAAAACCCAGTCCGAAGCTCGAATTTCTTTCACATACAAAACGACATCGTTTTGTATGTGTAACAAAACAATGTCCTTTTTCTATTTTCATAAATAATCACTTCCAAGCTTGTGAAGTCCGAAGGAGTTCAGACTCGTGTTGAAGTTGAATGCTTCGACTCAATCGAGTTTGGATTCAAACTCAGTCAAATGCTTTGGGTCCAATCAAGTTTCGAGTCAAGTAAAAACATTTCAGGCTGGGTCAAGCCCTACAGTCAGAACCATTACATCTTTTTAAGACAATCCCCAGTTAAATTACTCGAATTAGAGGCATCTTTAAGAAGAAATAAATTCTGCTAAAATCAAATTTGGGAACATTATATCATTAGCACCTTTGATGGGGTCGAAGAAATTGAACAAGCAATGGATCCACCACTATTGCTGTTGAATTACTAGCAACATCCTCGTATTCTTCAGGCTGCCATAACACCAAGGGATCAATCCCAGGTGGCAATACCACACTTTCATCCCCTACATCTTCCTCTACAGAAGCTTGTGCACCTAATTCATGCGGTACTGGCAACGAGACAGGGCTCGAAAGACCCCAGGGAACAAATCTTTTACGAGCCCAAAGACGACGAGCAAGCAGGTCACTTCCGTCTTTATAGCCATTAGAACATGGAGGTTTAAAGGGCTTTCTACAAATGGCTGCCCCTTCTGACACGGTGAGAACTCGAGGAAGCAACGACTGTCTCCTCACAACGAGGTTGCCTCTGATAAATCACCCTCCAAAAAAACTCAGCTTTAGTTAAGGCAATTTTTGCGCATAGGCTTTCTTGTGTGGGCGCACATAGTATAAACGATAAGGCAAATAACTTTAGTTGATACCGAATCGCCACTAACTCTTAACAACTAAGCAATCAAATTAAAGACATGAAAAAAGACAGCACGAGCACAAAAGCCATGTACTAAAAAAAGCTGAGAATAAAAACCTCTATCCCTTTGAGTAGATTCAGCAAAATAATTCAACAGATGTTTCGCATAACACGGTCAATCAATATCGAAATTCCCAAAGTTCTAAAAGAAAAGCAAACAGAAACCCTAACAACGGCTCGCATTGAAATAGGGAAAGATCACATTTCTTCTTTTCTCTTCTGTATAAAATAGAAAAACTAACATTGTTAATTAGGTTTAAGCAAATGCGGAGCTACCTCACCAGAGCTTCGACATTCTGTGACTTCCGGTCATCATCAGACGATGCCGGCGAAGGCTCATCGGAGCGGTGGCCATCATGATCTACGTCTTCTTCGACAGAATCAATCTGGTCGGACGACGAAGAAGACGACGAAGATGACAAAGAGATAATATCTTCTTCGTCGAGTTCTTCATAGGATTCAACAGATGGCATTTTCTTTTGCTTCTTCGAGAGATTGAGAGCCAGAGAGACGTTCAAATTTAAAGCAATGGATTTGGCGGGAAAATGGATCATTTTCTTTATTGATCTAAAAGGATTTGTTTAAAGGTTCACAGGTATATGTATAGTTAATTAATTTTACTGTCAATTTTAAACTATAAAACTTTTTATTTGGAAGAAATAAAGAATGTATTAAAATTATAACGCAAAAGATGACAATAAGTTCATACATGACTATATAATCAAAGACTAAAAAATCACTAATGGCTACACCAGCCATTAGTGATTTTCCCAAATGAGTTACATTGAAAACTTGTAAGCAAAAATGTGTTGTTTCTCTCTTCGCATATGCCAGCAACTAAGTAGCTAAATGCAACTCTGAACACTAATAAATCCCATTCACATTTCATCTGAACATTGCTACACCATTCAGTAATATCTAACCAAGAATTTGGTGGATTGGCTAAGTTATAACTACAGTCTATTTGTATTAATTGTATTGGCATTGAAACAAAATATGTTAAACATTTTCAATAGATGACTTGCATAGAATACACCAGCTCGGCAAAGCAAAGAAGTATGCTATTCTATCCACTATAGGAATTCTATTTCTGATAGCAAGCCATAAAGCGATTGAGTCACGAGAAGAGTTACGATTATACCATATAAGTTTGTGCCAAGGGACAATATGATTGATGTTCCTGAAGAGGGACTAACATGATGCATTAGAGAAAATGCCAGAAGGAGTATGCATCCACTAAATTAAGTCTTCTTTAGAACTATTAAGGGCAACATTTGATAGGGAACGATACACTTCACTACCTTCACTTACAACATTTCATAGTAAGTGAAGGTACTATCACTCCACTGATTGAACTCCTTAATGCAGGTGCTCAGGTGTGGTCTTCAACTTTAATCGAATTCTTTTGGAGTAAAAGGCTAGCCTTTCCAGTGGTCAATGCATGGGCAAAAAGTAAGTAGGGTTCTAAGGGGTTAGATAGGATTATGTTAAGAGAGGATGGAACATTTTTATTCAAATTTGTAGATGACAGTGGATTGAACGATATTCTTGAACAAGAGCCATGACACGTAGGTTATCAGCCCTTGTTCATCCAAAAATGGAGGCCGAGTTTGGAAATTGACAGTGGGAAAATTGACACCACTCCGTAATGGGTGTGCTGTTATAGCCTCCCTTTGGAATTCTAGACCATTGAAGAGCTTAACTTCCTCGCTAGCTCTCTAGGTAAACCACTTAGTATGGATTCTCAAACTTCAAATATGGAACAGATTGGATATGCAAAAATTTGTATTGAAATTAAAAAAACTCAAGATTACTAGATTGTTTGTCAGTCATATGCCTTGGAGGAAATGGCGAGTTGATTAAAAGGGAGATCACCCTTTCCTATCCCTGGAACTCTGCTTAATGTCTAGAGGACTCTCCATAGAAGCCATGTAGAGAGTGGTCAAGGATAAGAGCGCTCGAGTTTCAAAAAGTTGTTTCTAAAAATGGTAACTTTGAAGGAGGGAAATCAAACAAAGACCAAAATACCCTTAACAGAAGCGCAGTTGAGAAAGTTTCTGGATAATGAAGGAAAGCAGGATGATAAGGCAAGGAGAAGAAGATAATGAAGAGGAGGGGAAAATGTAAGGGAGTAGCTCTGGAGAGAAAAGGAAAGATTAGTCAGCAAGAGTTAGTTTGAGTTTCAGCCATTCTCTTCTCTCTTTACATACCTTCTTTGTCTAATTTACTAAACTATAATTATACTGAAATGTTTAAAAATTAAAATTGATTAAAATTGATTTACCCAAATTAAAACAACCAAAATTGATATAATCATATAAATGTCATCTTTTTTTGTTTCAAAATAGAACTTCTATTTTAATGCTTTACGATTTTAAGCACACAAGTTGAATCATCATGTTGTTTCGGATCTCTTATTTGAATCCTTCACTTGGTTAATCTTTTATCTTTTTCTTAGCTAATACTTTGTTTTGTTTTTAAAATTAGATTATCCAAAATCCCTTTGGTTTGAAATCTTCATCCTTACTTTTTACTAGATAGCAACAACTCCCCTTATGTCCTTATGCTTAAAAAATCCTAGCTTTCTCAATCTTAAAAAGATTCGATATATTTTGAAAAAAGTTCTTAAATTCTTAAAAACCCTAAGTTTAATCACGTAACATTTTGTTATCTTCTTATAGGAATCAATGGACACTAAGTTATCAAGATTACATTTATACTTAATTTTTGTTTCTATTTATTGATATATCTTCAAATTAGAATTTTTTTTTCTATTTTAGTTTGCATGTCCATCCATTATCTGTATACAAATTTTGCTCTTTGAATATTTACATGTTCCATTTTTTTTCTATACATTCATATAGGGATAAATTAAATATATAAGAGAAAAAAATTCAAAGGGAGATAGAATGCATATTGGTTAATGGCCTCAAGGCTTGTAAATATTCATTTGCAATTCTTTGTAGTTTCTTTCTTACCATATGTAGCACTACATTGTGGGAAAATGTACTTCAATTTATCTATTTTAGCATAATCATGTACATCATCCATAAATATTAATAATATTTGATATTGAATATACATTTGATATACTCAAGCTCATAAACATGGATCACATTCGAAATAAAATGTTAAGATAGTTTGGTTTCTTTTAATAAATAATAAGGATACAGAGCATTACGATCTAGATACACAAAAATTTAAAATTTAAAAATTGGAAATTACCTTAAAAGCATCAAACTTCTACCTCTTATCACAGTCAAAGTTAGCCTACTCACTATAATTTCTACAGTTCACCCAATCATAAGTTGTACTACTATTATGTATATTATAAATTATTAGTGCTATTTCATATGCTTAATTCTGAATTCAAGTATATATTCCATTAAAATATGGTTAACCTTTATTTTCTTTGAACCTAATAAACGTAACAGACTTATATTTGGACATGGGACCTTATTGCCTTCCTTCCAATCACATAATCTTATATTGAAAATATTGTATCTCAGTGATGGTTGTAATACATGTTATTTATTTTAACAATAATGAACATTGTTGTGAACTTCAAATATAATGAATACTAACTAATATTCTTTTTTCTATAATATAGGTGCTGGAAATTTTTTACTTTAATTATGGTGGGGCATTTAAAAGAAATGATGACTACAAATACGTTGGAGGCAAGAGCAAAAGAAAGAAGGATTTAAGGGTTGATGAACTTAGCATATTAGTGTTGAAAGGGGTGTTAGAGGACAAAAGACATTAAATGACACAAAAATTTTGCAAAATTTTTTAGGAGTTGAAGAGGTACTTAAGAGAGTTAAGCTTACACCATGATAAAAACATATTGTGAATGCTTACTCATATACAATAACTGAATTACCATAATATTCAAATCTATTTATTAATATAAACTAACATTTAAAGAAGTTAGTGACAAAACTTATTTTAGGTTTTGTCACATGAATCCATTATTTGTGCAACTTATGATCATACTATAAATGATTTTCTTACATGTAATCAAATTATGACTATACATACTTATTGTTAACATTACACTTTGTATTTATGATATTTTACAAATAGGTGGAACATATTTTCATATTTTTGAACCTAAAAAAAATAATAATTTAACTTAAAGCTTTTTAAAATATACACGCAAACACAAAAAGAAGTACAAATGCAAATGCAATTGCAAACATAAATACTCAAAGAAGAAGGAAGATCAAGGTGTTGACTAGAATATCAAATCCAAAACACTACAAGATCTAGTTGGTGAATCTACACATAGAATGCAAGCATCTACCACTCTGGCATCATCCATTTATTTTAATTAATGTTGTCTCATTCTTATGTTCAATGCGAATGACTATGTATTATGTTAAATATTGGTTGGTCCATAACCAAGTTTGTAACCTTATGGTTTTTGTAATTTGTGGATAAAAGATAGAGATTGTTTTTATGAGAAAACCTGAAATTAAGTTATATTGGTAAAACATGACTCATTTTTTTTATTTTGTTTAGTTTGGTTAAAACTTTGAATATTGTATGCAATTTTGTATAGGAGGTGGTTGATTGTTTCTTTTTTTTATATCCTTTTGAGTCCTTTTTTTAAGTCATTTACAATTTAAAAATGATTCTAAATTTTGTTTGACTACATTATTAGTGCTATGGCAAGTAATCTTTGGTTTATGGTCTATAACCAACATTTACTAGTGTATAGTAATGGG
This sequence comes from Erythroxylum platyclados, assembly GCA_027563515.1. Taxonomy (NCBI): domain Eukaryota; kingdom Viridiplantae; phylum Streptophyta; class Magnoliopsida; order Malpighiales; family Erythroxylaceae; genus Erythroxylum; species Erythroxylum platyclados. Next base: position 22,022,993 of record JAOQMM010000173.1, read on the forward strand.
ATACAATTGCAAGAGTGAACTGTTAATCATAGCTTATGAGGTTTATGAAATATCTTATAGTTAACCTTATCTTTAAAAGGGTTAATTATGAAAGGAGCAATAATTATAAGACGTGGTGCGAGAGAAATCAAAATTTATAAGTGATGGTTCCTTATATTACAATGACTACGAGGAAAATATGTGCAGTATGAATTGTTTTCTCAAGGATAATAACAAGATGAGCTTCAGATAGCAAAATTGTCATGTCGATTTGGATGGACTGTGTCAGCCTAGACCATGCCATCATTTGAATAATACTTTTCACAATGAATACATATTTGAAAAGGCATAAACACAATTGAACAATTGTTTTCTTAATAGGTGCAAATATATGCTCAAATGTTCAAAGTTTAATATGGTCAAATTCTTTTACATCAATTTGAAATTGTATTAAATCTAGAGCTAGATTCATCATAAACTCCATCAAATGTCTAAGTTATGTAATTACATAAGACTTAAAATGTAAAAACAAAACACATAACTACACTTAAAAGTTGTATAATGTATAAATATACTAACCTTTTATGAGCAACAATGAACCTTGTGGACAAAAACTTTACTCTAATGTATATGTCAAGAATTTAACATTGAGCAAGTAAAAAAATTTAAAATAGTTTATAAATGTATGACAAACCTCCCTTTACAAGGTGTTTTTTGGGGTAGAGTTAGGCCCAAATTTATCATGGTATCATAGCTTAAACTTGTCTCAATGGTTTGGGGTAGTGCCTGACCTATTGTAGCCTTTTGCCCAATATGCCCATCAGATGTCCAACCCTGCTCTGGGCTAAGGCTTTGTTTGGTTCAAGGATTCATAATGGAATGGGATGGAACGTAACACAGTTCCATCGTTTGTTTGGAGGGCACTTCCTGGGCTAATCAGGACCCTGAAAATGATGGGTAATTATGGTCTGACTTTTGCTGCCATTGGAGGAATTTA
>JAOQMM010000173.1:22050616-22066804 GCA_027563515.1 Erythroxylum platyclados
AAAGAAAAGAGAGAACAAATTTGACAAGAAAAGAACTTCCATAAGGAGAGAGAAGAAAGCGCAGGCATTCAGACCTCTAGAAATGATGATGCTGCAAGATCACTTGGAAGAAAAGTGACTGTCTTATGACTCCCATTTGTGAATGATGAATTAGCCTCGATCTGGGACAGTAATAAACCGAACATTAGTCATGATCCCACAAGCTTTATTACAAGTATGTGACTAATTATGTAACAAGCAGACATATAAGATTACACCAAAGATAAATTCATCCCTCATCGCTAACCCTCTCTTACTGAAACAATTGGGTAATCATTCAGATAACTGGCGAATAAGCTATCTCATTTCTTTCTGGAGTCTCTCAATTTTTGTAGTTTTACAAAAACTATGCAATCATACCAATGGAATAAAGGACAATTGAAAGAAGGCAACAGAATAGCTCCATTGAGCTAGATGTTTAGCAAGCTCCTCAACAACAGAAAATACACATGCCTCCTGGAAAGGCGTGTCTTCAGCATAGGCTTGTTCACCTAGCATACAAGTTACCTAAATTAACATACAACGATGACATCCTATTCAGGATCATTTTAGCTAGGCATAGTAATATTGATCTAGAAACTCATAAATTCACAGAAAGAGATCAAAGGAAAACAAGACTAAAACTGTCAAATATACCTTTAATATAGTGCGCAAGTCAACAGATTTTCCAACACCTCCGGTGGGGAGTCTATGTAACTCTTTCATCTCCAACATGTCTAAAAGGAGCATAGAAATAGGGATGAAATTAGGGATTTAGGGTGTGAGATGAAATATTAGATATGACTTAAGATTTAAAACTTCTTATTTATGGTAGCCTCCTTCCACATAAAAGTCTCAGTAACCATCATTTTTAGCTCCACCCCCACATGATAACAAAAACAATGAGTATGACTCCGACCCTAAAGGTCAACGCCAAGACCAATTTAGTTAAACCCACACTAAGAGAAATGGGAAAACACCACCACCGTCCCGTCCCATCCCAAATATCGCAGGAGATCATCACGTTACCATTTAAGAAAGTTGACCGCAACTAGAGTTCGCAACAGGCTTCTAGGTCTTTCCAGACCCGGAACCCACTTTCTCCATCGCCTTAATCAAATCTATACCCTTCGTCACCATTTAGGTTTGAGAGAACGTCGGTGTGAGAGTGAGAGTGCATCAGAGAAGACAACATTAGGGATTTAGGGTGTGAGAACATTGGCTAAGGCTTCTTCCAAAATTCAAATGACATCGTTTCAATTTTACTATGAAACAACGTCGTTTTACTAATCCAACAATCTCCTCTTAATGATGCTGACATATCTAATTAGTAGGGTATATTGACACGTGGCAGTGCCACGTCAGCATAGATAATGGTGATGCTAACGTCAGGGTATAATTGAAACAAATTGAAAGTTTGTGTATTTTATTGTTACTTTTTAAAGTTCGGGCTATAATTGAAAATTTGAGAAAAGTTTGGGTTTTTTTTAGTAATTAACCCAACTTCAATCTATTTTCAACATAACAAAACATGCATCTAATTAATCGAACATGCATTAACAAAACATGCATCAAACTTGAATCTATTTTCAACATAACACAACATGGCTCTGATACCATTGATAGATTTTCAGATCACTAACATGCAAACTGAACAAGAACCAAGACCCATGTGAATGTCATAAATAAACTTAAGCATAAAGTCAAGTGTGCCTGTGAGGACACTGGACCCTAAAGGGGGTAGATTATGAAATTCCACATTAGTTGGAGAGGAAAACAAAGCACGCCTTATAAGGGGTGGATACCTCTCCCTTGTGACGTGTTTTAAAACCGTGAGGGGCGAGCCTAAAGCGGACAATATCACAAATAGGTCATGAGCTGGGCTGTTACAAGTGGTATCAGAGCCAGTACCCGAGTCGAGTGTACCAGCAAGGACGCTAGACCCTAAAAGGGGTGGATTGTGAAATCCCACATCGGCCAGAGAGGAGAACAAAGCATGCTTTATAAGGGTGTGGATACCTCTCCCTTGTGACGCGTTTTAAAACCATGAGGGGTGAGCCCAAAGCGAACAATATCACAAGCGGGTAGTGAGCTGGATTGTTACAGATTTCATTCTTGGAGATGATTTAGTCTTTGGAGAGGATCTCCTTGAAGAAATTCCTAAAGGGAAAAGATCCAAAAGGAAGAAGATCGCAGTTCTTCACTCAATGGAAGCAGAGGCCAGGTATAAAATGAGAAATAAGAAAAGAAAGGTAGTAGCCGCATCCTACCTTTGCACCTGTTCGATGATCTAGGTATCCATATCTCTCCTTATTTCATGGTAGTAGGATGGGAAAACTTCTTAAGATTAAATGAAACTATCTGTGATGAATTGGTAAAATGTATTACTATAGATTTCGTGACCGGATTACCGATGACTCAGAGGAAGCATAATGCAGTCTGGGTCAAAGTAGATAAGTTGACTAAGTCAGCTCACTTTCTGTCAGTGAAACCTAACTATTCCTTGGATTGGTTAGCTAGGTTGTATGTGAATGAGATTGTTAGACTACATGGAGTGCCATTGTCAATTGTTTCTGACCAAGACCCATAGTTTACATTAAGGTTTTGGAAAAGTTTGCAAATAGCTTTGGGTACTCAACTGAGCTTTAGCACAACCTTTTACCCACAAATGGATGGGCAATTTGAGAGAGTTATACAGGTGTTGGAAGACATGTTTAGGACATATGTTATGGAATTTCCAGGAAGTTGGGATGGATACATTCCTTTGATGGTATTTGCCTACAACAATGGTTATTAATCCAGTATAGGCATGACACCAAATGAAACATTATATGGCAGAAAATGTACAACCCCGATTTGTTGGACAGAACTAACTGAGAACAAGATGATTAAACCTGACATAGTCAAAGACACAAAAGAGAAAGTGAGGGTTATTCAGCAAAGATTGAATGCTGCAAGTGATAGAAATAAATCATATGCTGATTTGAAGAGGAAAGATATTGAATATGTGGTAGGTGACAAAGTGTTTTTAAAAGTTTTGCCATGGAGAAAGGTGTTAAGATTTAGGAAAAAGGAAAAACTTAGTCCTAGATTTATTGGTCCGTATGAAATCCTTGAAAGGATTGGACCAGTGGCATACAGGTTGGCTCTTCCTATGGAACTATCTAAGTTGCACGATGTATTCCATGTTTCAATGCTACAGCGATACTGATTAGATGATTCACATGTGTTACTTTTACAAGAAATAAATATCCAACCAGACTTCTCATATGATGAAGATTCGAAGGAAATTCTAGTTAGAGAAGTGAGACAGTTAAGGAATAAACAAATTTCCCTTGTAAAGGTGCTCTAGCAACATCAAGGCATTGAAGAGGCAACTTGGGAACACGAATCGATGATGAGAATTCAATACCTGCAACTATTCAATATAGGTACAAATTTCGAGGGCGAAATTCTTTTTAAGGGGGAGAGAAATGTAAGGCCCCAACATATACCCTAGAAGTATTATAGCATATCTAAGATGTATTAAGAAGTGAATATAATAAATGAATTAAGTACATCTAAGTATAGTAAGAGACAATGATACTTGTATCTAGTTTCTCAATCCTTCACTATTAAATATTGGAAATTTAATCTTGAAAGACCTCACAACTGAACTGCTACTCTATCCCACCATCTCTAGTACTCTTTTGTCACCATCATTTGCTCTTTGATCCTTATGGTGGGAATTTACAGATGACAATGGGCCAACTCGGTCAATTTTTTAAAAATAATTTTTTAATTAAAAGTGTAAAAACGATTTTTTTTAATTAGGCCCGAGGCTAGATTACCCAAGCCTAGACCGACTTGAGGCTCAACTCTTCTAAGTAAAACAATTTCATTTTACTTTTAAAAAAATTGAGCATCGGGTTGGTTTGGGCCTAGACAGCTCTAGTTCAGACTCAATTAAAAACACATAAGCCTGACCCAATTGCCACCCCTAAGTGGGATTGCTTAAAAAGTTACCCAGCCCTCGTGATCTTCTATGCCACTCACATTCCTCATCTCCAGCTCCTGCATCTGCGACTTCATGTTCTTCTCGATACGCCTAAGTCATGCAAACAGGTGCTCTTTGATACCAGAATATTACAATAATTTAGGTAAACCTTTATCTGAATCAAGATTATGAATTTAGATAGAGAAATAAGAACAAAGAAGACGATCGTTGAAGTGATTTATAAGTGTTGTAGCTATTGTAACGACTAATTAGTTATTGGATACAACCAATGAAATTACAGCACGTCTATCCTTTATCATCCGTCTCCCATGTACATGACGATCTTCTTCCATCTCCAAGTTACTCCTCAACTCCATTTCTATCTTCTTTAAATCTCCCTACTTTCATCGTAACATCCTATGATGCGTCGGTTTATGACATGATACTTTACAGGCATGAGCCCCTACCCCAATGTCTTGAAAGACAAAAGAGAAAAAATAAGTGTCTCTCGCTCTTCTACAGAAGTCAGGCATCGAGCCATGGCAACTCACTTATGAGTATTATGGCTTAAAACTCTTTTATCTAACTTGAATATTCTGATACACTCAACCCATGAAGCTATATTGTAACAATCAAGCGGTTATTGACATTTCTGGTTGCTGCCAATCCTGTGTTTCACAAACGTACAAAGTGATTCTCATATTATTTTGGAGCCGCGTCTAACTACACTCCATGTTCCTAGCAGTCGCCAGCTTGGTAATTTATTCACTAAACCTTTTGGGAGTGATTAGTTCATCTTTCTTTCTACCAAGTTGGGTATTACTGATTTCTACGCTTTAATTTGAAGGGGGTGTTAACCTATACCTCCTAGAATTTCTCTCTTTCCCTAAATGATAGTCAGCTAATTATTAACTTGATTTTAGAATTTTTTTTAGCTTAGTTTTTGTCCATCACATAGCTGGTTTTGACCATCTTCTATAGGATTTGATATGTATATAGACATATTGTTTGTACTGAAATAAGTATACTTTCCAGTTTATTTTTCTTCACAACATTGGAATAGTTGAGAATTAACTTTCAAAATTTGTAAATGATGAGTCTTTGTATTACGAAATGAAGGTCAAGGCATCAATTAAGGAAGAAGACCAAGTTTGTATTGGTTTTTAGACAAGTTGGTATCTAAGTTAGACTAGTGAGCTTCAGTTTTCTGAACTCTTCTCTGATAAAAAATGTTCCCAGTTAACTTGAATTTAGCTTCAGTGTGCATGATCTGCCAAACGCAACGAATTTATCTCTAGATAAAAGGTTTCAGACTTCCAGCCATAATTCAGAAGCACACTTCGCCTCTTAAAACTTTAGCAAACAAACTTAGTTGGAGTCTCGTAGTTAAAAAAAGAAAAAAAGAAAAAGCATAGACTATGTCATATTATAGAAAGCGTTGTGCTCAAACGGCTTGTTAGAGGTTGCAAGGGCCAACAGAAGCTGATTCCAATGTTTGTTGGTATATTACCACAGTAGACATGGGAGGCCAAGCTGAAGCGATTTGAAAGAAAATGAGTGTGACAGTGAAAAGAAAACTCGCCCACAAGTTTATAAGAATTATTTACCAATTAGCGGGAGAATAAAACCTTATCATGTATTCAAGTTGTGGAATTATGTACAATGTGGTCTCTCAAACAAACTAGTTGTGAAATGAAGGTGATGGATCTCTCTGCTGTGCTCCAGCAATTTCTTCCCATCATCCAAATTGTATGGTATCATTCAAGACCTAAAACTTTCCAATTCCAATCTTTACTAGTGAAGAAATAATTGGAATTCCGTTACCATTATGCCCGTTCAAGAAGATAGATGATTACCAGGAGACACCCTGAAACAAAAGGTAGAGCCACCAATGGATGTCAAAAGCACTTCGATTGGGAAAGCTCAAGAATTCTTTATCAACTAGCTAAATGAGCATCAGGTAGCAGATAAAAGTGCTACTTCGTAAGAACTGTGGATGGCAGACCTCAACTTTAAAACTTTCACATGAAACTTCTAGGAAAATTGAAAGGGAATAGAGTATTTGCTCTTACTGAATGTTGAGGCCATTTTTATTTTGCAGCGACTGTGGGATTTTGCCACTCAGGTTATTATTTTGAAGGAATCTGTCAAGCAAAGCAAGTCAGAACCTAGTTGGCCGTTATTATCACCATGAAGGTACGTCTCGGGGAGTTTTTTCTGCAATCAAAATGAACTTACATCTCTTTAATGGACCCAAGTTGGCCCAAAGATTGAGGAATTGATCCTTCAAGCTTGTTGTTATCCAAATGCCTTACACAAAATCACACAGAAAGTATAATCAGTTGGTGATAAAGTACGAGTGGTCCTGTTAACAATTGACAAAGAATCATTTCTAGTCCTAAGCGACATATGCAACTTCTTTAATGTTCTCATCTCTGGGATGCAACTTGAAAATTTGTTCAGATAATCTTTACCATGTTTAATGAACAAAGTAAGGTATTGGCTTCATGAAAAAGGCTAAGTTGCTTACAGATGGGTGAGTGCAGTTAAATTGCCAATGCTTGAAGGTAGCGATCCAGAGATCCCCATGTTTGTAAGGTTCCTTCATGTGGTATAGGAAAGAAACTTCTGATTAGACTTTCAATAATAATCACATCATAGCTTTGAGCCTTCAGCTTCAAAATTTCCTCGCCTACACTTAGATAATACTTCCCATCTAGAATATAGCCAAAAAGGAGAGCTTGAAAACTTGAGATTACATCAAGCAATGTTAATATGTTATATCAGTTGCTACAATGTCCAAACGGTAAATTCAATTGAACTTACAACGAGACAACTCTGGCCTTCCCATCTTTAGAGCAAGTAACTCCAGTCCACGAGTTCTCAGGAGGCAGACAGGGATCACCAATCCAATCTGAAGGTGGATTATGAAGATGTTCTGCCAAGTCTAGCATTGCCGTGACTGCAAAATTAAGATGTTCTGCATGAACTCCTCAAATTCACTAGTAATTAAGTCACAAAATAGGCAATGTGAGTAAGATCTACCATCTCTTGTGACCGTCCTTCCACCAAGTTTCAAAATCTGATATATTTCACCGGCATTGATCACAGGACCAACTGGTGCATTTTCTGCTGGAGTCAACGAGATTTCAGTCTGCCCTGAAAGAGGCCATTCTGAGGCATAAACAGTCACACCATCCGTTGTCACATTGAGATCTTTGTAAAAGTTCAGTCCATTAATTGAAACACTGAACACCCTCCAGCTGTATGGACTCGGGGTTCGATTGTCTTGGAAGTAGAGGGCAATGTAGTATAGTGTATTCGGCAAATTCCCGGGCGGCCACTCGATTTTGAGTGTCTTTCCTCTACTTGTTGTCACAGCTTTATTGAATATCTTCTGCGGGGGAAAATTCCAGAAATCCGAGGACGTTACATTAGAGTGGCTTTCAGCAACAGGGTTCTGGTCCATGAATGGCTGCCACAACCGGTCGAATTGATCATCTGGAAAGCTAGGATAAAGTTTTTGCATGATTACCATCGGAATTATCACAATCATATAGTTCTACTATCTCAATCCTATTCAACAGTTGTTATCAATCCAAGTTAATTCCTAAGACAGGTACAAGAACATCATATGAAGTTCTCAAAAGCCAAACCGGATCAAAAAGCACTAGCCTATACTATTAGATGATCGTGCTTTTGTTCCATCATTCTTGACATTTTCTTTATTTCTGAGATAAATTGAAGAACCAACTCAAGATGAAATGAACTCCACAAGGAAGGCAGGTTTACCTACCCAATTGTGTCTTCATCTCTTCCAAAACAAGTTCGAGCAACGGTAACGAGTGCATACTTGGAGAAGTCTGTCAAATTATATGCTGACGGTTCGAGGTATTGCAATTCAAGGGCTGAAATAAAAGGACTTGAACTAGTATCCTTATTCCTTGCGAGACAGACACTCAAAGTCTTGACTGCAGAAACCACAATAATCTCATAATACGTACTCATCCCATTTGCATAATCCTCTGTGGTATTGACAATGCTCCATTTTGTCCCTTGAACAATCTGATCAAACACAGGCGGCTCCTTTCCTCCATCAAAACCTCCATAGTAATAAACAGTCCTTACTAGATATTTCCCTCCTTTTATGGTTGGGAACAAAAAACAATATTTCCTAGCTTTGCTATCGGGAAAGTATCGTAGTGTGGACAATATAGGCATCAAATCAGGATTATTGATGGCTGATTTGTTCCCTACTGATATGAAATCATCATCAGGGACGTAATTGAGTGTGCCTCTAGCTATTTCCTCCGATGAGCCGCAGTTCAGAAGAAATTCTGCATTAAGGGTACGTGACCATGCATGCAAAAAAGCAAAGAAAACCAAGTTGAACACTCCATTGTATATTGTGATAAAAAGGACGGAAGACATTAACCATATTGAAGAAAGAGCTCATTCTACCCATGTTGAACTGATAATTAAGAGATATACACATGGAATTGTTGAATAGATGTACCTTTAGGGGCATAAAATGAATAGGCAGAGAGAGGGATGCTGATAAGCCACAGGAGGAAGACGGAGAGAGACATTTTAGGCTGGTGACGGGAACCACAGAGAATGAAAATTGGGAAGTTTTAGTTAATGCTCTTGCAGAGAAACAGAGAGACAGAGAGGAATGTTTGGGACATGGTTTGGCACATCAAGGGCTATGCTTGAAAATAGAAATCAACAACTCTGAGAGCACATAGACATGCTTGACCAAGTCACACCTCTCCAATGCTGCTTATTAATTATATTGAATCAACCCAATTCATGTCTATATATAGTTTATTAATGTAACATATAGTACTAATGCAATATTACCATGTTTTCAATCCTTTTTCTATTAAATTTACTTGAAGAAATAATGAGAATGTTTAGTATAGTTATGATTTCAATTGTAATAATATTTAGATTAATTTTACTTGATGGGCTATTAATTGATAGCGCCTGTAGCTCAGTGGATAGAGCGTCTGTTTCCTAAGCAGAAAGTCGTAGGTTCGACCCCTACCTGGCGCGAGAATTAGATTTTGCTCTTTCATTCATAGTTTTGTGTAAGCGACTTAGGTTAGGTTTGGACCTAAGGTGGTATCACGCTTATGTCTTGAAATTCAATCAAAGGTCACAGTTCCAGCAAATTTGAAGACATTTTAGTTGAACTTGTTTCTCAAAGATCAAAACTTTGAAGTTATATAATACCTTGATGTGTGAGACTCCTGGTGAAAAACGAAATACCATGGATGGATATCAGTTGTCTTGGTTTTGTGAGTTATAGGCGCAGCTTCCAAGTCTTGAAGGTTGAAGTACACATAATCTGCGATGTTTCAGTGCCCTATTTCTGCAGAAAAGTTGGATAGAAAAGAAATAACTCAGGGGACTTAAGCTCACGACGATAAGATAATCGGAACAGATTACTTGTTCCACTTATTATGTAATTATTTTATTTCATCTCATTTCATCCATACATTTATGTGAGATTCAGAAAAATATATAAATAAAATAAAATAGCACAAAGTAAGAATAGAGTAAATGGAACAAGTGATTTCATTCCAAGATAATCACATTAGAGGAAGTTTCTACTTTCCAGAGCCATATATATAATCCTAAATTGTGAATTAATATAGAATTCTGATACCAAAAATACTCGTGTTGCATACAAAACGTACCACTACCATATAAAAAAAATACATATAATTTATATGTAAACCAAGTTCATATTAAAAATTTCATGTATTTATTAAAATAGTACCATAATCTTATCTAGAAAATATATGTACATAAAATAATTTGATTTTGTTGTGTTTTCTTATCCAAATTATCTTGATTTAATTTATTTTTTAATCATTCAAAAAAATGTTACTTGAAAATATTGTTTGTCAAGGATTAGAGGGTTTACATGTAGAAAACATATCTTTGGATGCAACGTATTTTAGGTCATGTTTGTATTTGGACTAAACAAATAGCCAATAGATTTTACACGACTTCTAATGAGATCGTATTTAAGGTCTTGTTCCTCTTTGAAAATACAAAGTGAAGACACAACTTTATACGTTGACAAATTGAAGGTATTAGTTTATACCTTTGCAGCCAATCATTTGGATGCAATTTGATGTATGACATTATTATTTATTAATGAAAAGACATTCTTTATCTATTGTATTTAGTTAATTATATTTGATATTTTAATACTAAAGATAAAATCCCTGGAATAATTGATGTTTAATTGAAATTATGATGAGATCATAATTGTAAGATTCAATTTACATTTACACATTATTCCTAAATGTTCCTAGTTGCAGTTTCATCAAAATGAGATATTGTTAAAATGGTAAAACTAGCACACATTCTGTTTCTTTCTTATGAAAAAAGTAATTGATCTCATAAATTAAAGTATGGAGATTCTTAAACTAATGTGTGGGTGATTATTAGAGCATAAGTTTCTGAACTGACCTGACTATGAGAATCCAAAATAGAATATTACTTATGTGTCTGTGGATTTTCTCATAATAATGGTTGCGTAATCGATCTTTAGACTTGATATTATCAAGGTATCTTGTGTAAGAATTACTATGTTTTGATGCTACTTATGAACTGTCATAGGATAATTCAGTCAGTAGTACTTAGATGCAACATGAACTATACAAAGATAGTTGAGTAAGTCAATATAGGATTCGTCGCCCTAAAGTAATTAGAGAGAATATTCTACTGTTCTTAATTAGTAGTGATTTATGGAATTCTCTGGCCAGAGTGAATTGACATTTGAAAAAGACGTTTTCAAATTTCAATTATAAATCAATTACTAATTAGCAAGAACGAATATGAATGGACCAAAAGAGTAGACAATATATCCATACTCTGTCTAATTGGAATATTAGATGACGAAAGGATTAAATTATAGATCATTACCATGCATGGACAAGTTAAGTCAAACTACTTTGACATTTTTTATATTTAGGTGATCATGACATGTTGCTAGACGTTAATCTTGATCTATGATTATAAATTGTTTAATTGGAGAATTAAAGATAAATTAAAAGGAGTTTTAATTTATCTTATTCTAATTATGAATTAGAATTATAATTTATAATCAATTCCAATATATTAAGAACCTAATGAGGCACACATCAAAGAGCAATTTGTGAAAGAAAAATCTATTTAATTAAGTTGTAGTTAATTATAAAGTTTGAGAAAATTTAGGGATCAAATATGAGACATTTGATTTTATTAAAACTACATTAATTAGAATTAGAATTTGATTTTAATTATAATTAAAGAATTTAATTTTCATAAATTAAAAATATTAATGATTTTTCTATTAATAGGAAGAACAAACAAAGAAGCTAGCACTTCTTGTTCTTCCTCTCAAAGGTTGAGAAATTGCTTTAGTGGATACCGTTAGAGGCTGGACGATTGAACAACTTGTGGTTGAAGAATTTGTTCAAAGATTTCAACAAAAAACGTGAATAAGATATGATTCATATTTTGCAATTTGTGTTTTTATTCAAATTACGCAATTATCGAGATCCGATTGAAATCTGTAAAAAAAATTTATTTTCCGCTACATTCGTGATTTGATCACAGTTGGATTCTATCATGAGGTTGTGTTACATGGCAAGAAAGTTAAGAAGACATGCGCAACCTAAGACATAGACATGTCAATATCTATGATTTTGTCTTGAAGTAAAAATTGGAAAACCAATAAACAACATGGTCACCTGTCTGGTATGAATTCTAAAATTGAGATATAATATAAAGGGTAAATGGATAAGTTTTATTTCAATAATGATAAATGAGTACTCTCATAATATTGAACAATCTTCCTTGAACTTTTATTTATCTCGCAAATTTTAACTTGTTTTATCATCTTCTTCTTTTACTACCAATTGCAAAAGAGGACCCAAAAACAAAGAAAGACATCTTTATAATCACTCCCAATCTAGTGCTTTTTAGACATATAAATAAACATATAGAAGATGTACAACTAGTGAAAATCTAAAGTAATTTGACTTATGGTCAAAAAACTGACCTAATAAACTATATAGACATGGTATGCAGACATAATCTCATGGGTCTTCGATATTTTGAAATTAACTTAGTGACCGAGAGCTGGATTATGAGACAAAACATGTTGTTGGTTGATTTCCTTCTTATGGTATTAAGTTTCTGTTTGTTTCTTTTTGCTTAGTCTAGTATGGACTCATTTGCAAATATGCTTTGAATTTTTTTTTTCGTAAGATCAATGGTGATTATAAGTTGATGTGGTTATCATCTGTGCTCTTATTTTCATAATTCACAAAAGAAGAAAAAAGCTATTATGAAATCATTATCTATTCCACAACAAAGAGAGAAGAAGGTCATAAAGGCAAAATGAAAGTTAAAGTATATTAAAATTTGATTTAAAACTTAAATTTGTAGATCGAGAATGACGTTGGTGGCACAAAGTTAATGGTCATCAAATAATGATGAAGTTGCGTATTCGATAAAGTTAGAGATGTACAAACGAAAGGAAGCTTTTCAGTAAACTTCTTTCTTTATGTCTTGGGTGTGTTTTTGTGTCTAGATGCCAACTATAACCATCTTCAGAAACATGCTTGCAAAATTCACTTAAGTTGTAGAGACCAAAGTTATTGCACCTCGTATAGGTAGATGCATAGCTGTATATATGATGAGTTAAGCATACGTCAATTTGAAATTATGAAAAAAATAAAGATGGGTACAAAATGTGTAATTCATAATGTATGGCTTTAGTTTTTATTACATTTGTATATATTTTATACGGATAGCTTAGGCGTGAAGTGTTCCTTCAAATGGTACAAGATGAGAAGGATTATGGCATTACATAAGAGTTGACAAGGTGTCGGATAACGATATGGTGTCATAGTACGAGTATGAGAAGATGAAGATGATATTATTTTTAGCCAATTATGGCAACATTTAAAAATATTGTTGCCCATAATTTACTAAATTAATTACTTAACTAATCTTGAGTTGATTATAATGAGGAACACTTGACAAAGCATCACGATAGGTAGGAGGTGGCAAAAAAAATTAAGGAAGGTATTATGGGAGGCAAAAAAGATAAAGGTGATGAGTTAGTAACTTGTAGGCACGACACTCTGTTTAGGCTAGGCCCAAAGTTCAATTAGGCCCAAAACACTTAGTCTGAGCTCAAACCAAATTGGTGTGGAAAATTCAAGGTCCAATTAGACCTTTTTTTAATTAAAAAATATTATTTTATTCAAAATACGTCAAACTCGACACAATCTAAAGTTAAAAAAATTAAAAAAAAATGTGAACTTACTCAAAACCTAATCAAATTAAGTTAGGTCAGACCGGAATAGACTCAACTGCAATTTATAGCAACTTGTTGAAAACTTGTTTATCCATCAACTTTGGTCTATGTGTGAATAGTTACTAATATTTTAGTTAAATGACAGGGAAGAAAAGAAGCCAGAGGTGCTATGAGACTACGACGACTATGAAAAATGACAGTGAACAACCAATTTTGAGGGATTAGGATGCGCCAATTAAGAACCCAAAAAAGAAAATGGCTTAAAGTTTGAGAAAACGCTAATAATGAAGAAGGAAAAAGAAGATGCAGTTCCAAAGCATAAAGAGACGCCAAATACAGTGAAGATCAAGAAGAAGGAATTTAAAATTTTAGTATAACTTGGAAAACCATTTATTACATTTGGAGAACTATTAAAATAAGTTATGATGTTATATTTCAAATGCAAGCATCAACAGAAAAGATAGATTTTTACAAATAAAAAGTTCATGAAAGATGAGGTAACAAAATTAACTTTTAAGATAATGTTAATATTTATGCAAGTGCTATAGTAAGATTATATATTATATTATCTATTATTTATTTATTTTTTATTAAATTGATCTTACATATTAGTTGATTATGATGTCATTTGAAACATCATATTTAAATTGTTATTGAATAATGTTTTATCTTATTTTAACTCGTATTAGATTATCATAAAATCGATATATAGTAAAGATTGAATAAAATTGAAAATTTTAAATAGGATTTAAGAAACAAATTTTCCTTACCCTTCAAAAAAGTTGAAGTTTAATTGAAACATAAGATTGTTAAATAAAAACTAACTGTTTTATTTTAGTTTATAAAAATTAATTAGTTTACGAAAAGCGATCGATTAATTAATAAATTGACTAGTTTTTAATAACAAAGATTATTAAGATAAATTAAATCAAAAAGTTAAAAATCGAATCAAAAAATTAACTAATTCAAAATTTTTGCAATTAAATTGGTTAAAATAATTTGATTTTGTAATCATTGTAATCTTATCCTAAAACATTTTTTGTTGTCGAAAGAAAGAAGGAAAATAAATATTTTGCTGAAATTAAAATTCATGTTATAATATTTGTAGGCAGACATAAACCAAAATCTGGAGATCAATTTAGACAAAAATTTGAAGATTATTAATTCTTATATATTTTTACCAAGTATGGGAGACATATTGATAAAATTTTAAAGAGTTATATTGATAAATATGAATATGTGTATTGTGTTTGATATATATTTAGATATGTAAACATATCTGTATATCTGAAGTGATGGATAACACATATTTGAACAAGACAGCTTCTGTGAATGAGAAGACCAGATGTGAATGTGATCATTGTTTACTCTTTATATAAAAACACAAAGTGTCAAAACCGAGATTGCTTCGTAACCAAGTAAATGACAGAACACAATCACACACCGTTAGTTCCACGCTAACCGTAAACCGCCTTAGCAATGGATTATCCATTTAAAGCTAAGAATAATATAGTATAATAATACCTCATTACGAAAATTCCTTAATCTTCTCTTCACTCTGTTTCCAATCTCTTTTCTTCTTCTGAAATTTGTGTTGTGATTCATGGGAACCTCTCAAAGCCGCGAAGGTCATGATCTAACAGACTCTGACACAGAATATCAGTCAGAGGAAGAAGAAGAACAAGAAGAAGGTGTTCACTGCGACGCCGCTGAGCGCCAAGAGACTCCTCAAACCTCCACTGCTTCTCGGAGCACTCTCGACGAGATCGATTCCAAGCTCAAATCCCTCAAACTCAAATACCCAGATGTCCTCCCCACACGACCCGTTAAGCTCTATCTCCATATCGGTGGCAACTCCCCAAACGCCAAATGGGTCGTGGCTGATAAGTTCACCTCTTACGATTTCGTCAAGAACGATGATGATGATGATGATGATGATAATGACCGTGAATTGAGCTCGGTATGGGTTTTGAAGGTGGGATCCAAAGTTAGGGCTAAGGTCTCGACGGAAATGCAGTTGAAGATGTTCGGAGATCAACGGAGGGTAGATTTTGTGAACGATGGCGTTTGGGCGTTGAAATTTTACACGGATGATGAGTATAGGAAGTTTGTGACCCAGTTTCAGGATTGTTTGTTTGAGAACGTTTACGGCCTTGTTGCGAACGATGAAAATAAGGTTAAAATTTATGGGAAGGATTTTATTTCCTGGATCAAGCCTGAAATCGCTGATGATACTATGTGGGAAGATGCAGAGGATGGTCATAGCACTCCTGTGCGTGCTATTCAGGATTTGATGGAGGAATTTGAGGAGGCGGCGAACGGTGGTGTTCAAAGCTTGAGTCTTGGTGCTTTGGACAATAGTTTCTTGGTTAATGATTTGGGAGTTCAAGTTTATAGGAATTATAATAAGGGTATTCATGGGAAGGGTGTTTGTGTGAAGTTTGAGGATCGGAGTGGGTCGAGTGGTGCAAGATTTACACCAAAGAAGGCCATGTTAATGAGGGCTGAGACGAATATGATGTTGATGAGTCCTTTGAGTGAAGGGAAGCCACATTCGACGGGGATGAATCAGCTTGATATTGAGACGGGGAAGATTGTGAGTGAATGGAAGTTTGAGAAAGATGGGACTGAGATTACGATGAGGGATTTAACGAGTGATGCTAAAGGGTCACAATTGGATCCGTCGGAGAGTACATTTTTGGGTTTGGATGACAACAGGTTGTGTCAATGGGACATGAGAGACAAGAGAGGGATTGTGCAGAATATTGCTAAAGGAGGAGATTCCCCCAGATGCCATGAAACACCCAGATGACCATGATTCTGTTTTTCATGTTAGCATGATTGATGCTATTGTGCGAGAGCA
>JAOQMM010000173.1:22066904-22081447 GCA_027563515.1 Erythroxylum platyclados
GTGAGAGCGAGGCTCTGCTTATATATAGGGACAGGACCTGGTTAAGTCTTCGGTCTATATTAAGAGAAGACTGCAACGGAGATTCCCCTGTTTTGAATTGGACTCAGGGGCACCAGTTCTCTAGAGGGATTAATTTTCAGTGCTTTGCGACATCTGGTGATGGTTCGATTGTTGTTGGGTCACTTGACGGTAAGATTCGGTTGTACTCAAGGACATCGATGAGACAGGCTAAGACAGCTTTTCCAGGTCTCGGTTCACCTATTACTCATGTGGATGTGACCTATGATGGGAAGTGGGTGTTGGGGACAACGGATACTTATTTGATCCTCATTTGCACTCTTTTCACCGATAAGGATGGTAAGACCAAGACTGGGTTTGGTGGTCGTATGGGGAATAAAATACCCGCCCCAAGATTATTGAAACTTACTCCAGTTGATTCACATCGGGCTGGTGCCAGTAACAAGTTTCACGGAGGCCATTTCTCTTGGGTAAGTTTTACTCTTTTTTTGTTGCCTTATATCTCACTTTGGATTGTTGCATGTACATAAGTTTTGTACATCTCACACCAACAGAAGAATTTGTCTTTAACACGAATGATGAAGATGAGGACATATTCAAACTAGTTAAACAAAATGTTAAAAATTGCATCTGAACTATGTTTTTATCAACCTTTATTTGGATCTTGATTTAGAATGCCTGCCACTCAAAATCTTTTATCCTGTGTTCGTGTAAACAAGAATAGCAGCTTAAGTTATTTGTTTGCTACTTTCTTCAGGTAACTGAGAATGGGAAGCAAGAACGGCATCTTGTAGCTACGGTTGGAAAGTTCAGTGTGATATGGGACTTCCAGCAGGTGAAGAACACTGCTCACGAGTGCTATCGGAATCAGCAAGGTCTTAAGAGCTGTTATTGTTACAAGATTGTGTTGAAGGATGAGTCCATTGTGGAAAGTCGTTTCATGCATGACAATTATGCTGTCAGTCACTCGCCAGAAGCTCCATTAGTGGTCGCCACTCCAATGAAAGTCAGCTCTATCAGCTTGTCCGGCAAGAGATCACATGGATGAGCTTTTATCATTAATGTTGATATCTCAATTCAATAATGTGTTTCATCTAACCCTTTTTCTCTTGGTCTTGTTTCCTCTTTCATGTAAAGTTAATATTGTTGTAGTTGATCTTGTTTATACTTGTATCAAGCGTGACTCATGTTTATTGGTTTTGCGCAGTGTTACAGTGGATTTGGAAGTTCAATAAAATAACAACACCACATTAGGTCTTTTAATTTGAATGTTTTCTGTTTATTTTAACTGTTCTGGCATAACAGAATGAATTTTCACATAAGAAGTACAATAATAGGACGAGCATTTGCTTCCTTGTCCTTTTGAAGTAATGGAATATGATGTTTGTACCAAACCCACCAGCATTGTTGAGGTGAGACAGGGCATAATGGAAGAAAGCAGAGTAACATAAGTGGAGGAAGCATCATGAAGAAGAAGAAGAAGAAGTGAAAGGAAGGAGTGGTTGATTATGAATAGGAGGAGGTCTAAATCAACATTGATTAATTACTATTAAGCACGTTAGTCATGTGTTTTTGCTTTTACCACTACACAGACAGACGCACAGACACTTCACCTAATGCTGAGTTGCTGACACTTTTGTCTATAAATATCACCTTAAGGTAAGTGTGACCAAATTAAGACGTGAGAATAACGTCAGAAGTAACTTAATTTTTCTTTTGTTATCCATTTTAACGTTTGTTAACTTGAATTTAACAATAACTCAAGCTAATTACTTGAATTTAATCAGATTCTCTAATGAATTTTCTTTTGTTAATAACTCCATGTCCACACGTTAAACATGCATGGTTGCCCATTGGCTTGTCTTTTGATAAAAGTAAAATAAAAAGCACATGTCATGTTAAAACACAGAGAGATGTGGCAGTCAATTTGTTTGTAAGGACTGAGGTAGCAAGCATATCTGGACCTTAGTCCCACTTTGATTTTGATTTCCCCACTCTTTAACTGCCATAACTAACGTACCGACCCCAATTTTCCCAGTCACCAAAAGGGCAATAGACAAATGAACAAAATAGAAGTAATTGTAGCTTGAATTGAATCATTAATGAACTTCTCTATATTTGAAGTATCACTGAAGTTGTAGGATTTGATTCACAGAATCCTCATGGAAAGGTAATTGATCTGTTCTTTAATTAAAAATACAGAACGGATCGACAAGAGAAGGAAAGATGGATAAGAAACGACTACTGATCACTCACAAATTGCATTATTCCCTTCAAATCTACTACTCATCATCCTACAATAGTATTACTACTCGCTTGACGGCTATGAATATTATTGATACTGACTCCAAAAAGTTGAGGCAGAATCTGACGAACTTCCTCCAAAATCCATCATCATAAACCACTGCTCTAAATCATCATCCTGTGCAAGCAATTCATTAGCTAATTCTTCCTCCATTCGAGCTGGCACTTCCATTTTAGTTTCGCCACTCTTCTTCTGCTCTTCTTGCTCCTTATTACTACTACTCGTACTAGTTGTTGCAGTTGTAGTGTTCATGTTTTCAGGAAATGAGAAGTTGAGCTTGGCTCTTGGTCCTCTGAACTCTATAGCCGCCTTGTCGTAAGCTCTGGCGGCTTCCTCTGCAGTATTAAAGGTCCCCAGCCAAACCCGTCTCTTCCGCCAAGGGTCTCTGATCTCCGCCGCCCATTTCCCCCACGGCCTTTGCCTCACTCCCCTGAACTTCTTATTCTTCCCTCGCTTTCCTGCTCCTTTCTTCTTGTTGTCTTCTTCTTGTTCTTTTGGAGGGAAAAAGTAGTTGCATCCTAAGCAACCCTTGATCTTGCACAAATTACACGAATCCGTATCAGAAGCTGGCAGCACTGGACCGCCGTATCCGGTGGCTGTGGAAACTGTTGACTGGAAGTAAAAGTTGGAGTCTTGGGAAGTGGTGGCAGTGCCGGAGACTACGTTTCTGAGAGCGGCGACCATGACAGCAAATTCCTGCTCTTGGTTCAGGCCGGGATGTGGCCAGCGATGCGGTTGTGGTGAGAAATGGGTTGCCGGAGCTTCGGTGAGCTGCCGTGGTCGCTTGGTGGGTTTGTTCTGCATTGCTCTGCTTTTCTTGGGAATCTACGCTGCGAATGCTAGAAGCGCGTGTTTATATACGGTTTGGCTAGTGACGTGGCGTTGCCAGCAGTAACACCTTCAGACACGTCTTTGAAGACATAAAAGAGCGCGTTAGAAAATGACACTTTCTGTTGCTGACGTGGTAAACATAAGTAATGTTCAGCTAGAGAAGCATGGACTCTCTGCGAACCGAACCCCACTTAAATCTGTACTTTAGCTGTTCCCTTCCGAGTCAGAGCTTCTGACTTGGACATCCACTTCCTCATTCATCACTTAGAAACTTCCAAAGAAACTTCCAAAGTCTGTGACTTGGCTTCTAGATGTATGGGGTTATAATGAGACAAAACCAAGTCAACTCAACTAAGTAATGTCACATGAGATTATGTGTTAATGAAATAAAATACTGTCCATTGCTTCCAGAATTTTTGGACTTCCAGCTACCTAGTAGTGAGTTGACTTGATATGTAAAGGTATGACGAAATAAACTTAAGATTTGTATATAAATTATTTTATTAAATATTAATAGTATCCATTTAAGTTATAATTCCTTTTTAATTTAAAATTAAAATAAATTATTTAACTAATTAATAATTTAAAATCAAACATATAACCTCAATTCTAGTCATAATTTTTAAAAAAAAATTAAAAAAGGACCCAAACTTAAGGCTTCAAGCTGTGAAGATTGTTTGAGAGTTCGTGATTATTATTTTTCAAATATATATTTAATAAATTAGACATAATTCATAAATTGTATATTTTAAATAAATTATTTGACAAATAAATAACTCAAAATTAAATACATTGTGACTTTAAACATATATTTTTAAAAGTAACAAAATTTGGTGATAAAAACTACTTGAGAGTTTATTATTTGTTTTCTTCTTTTTTTTTTGTATGTAACTATATGCTTACATTTCCAATGAATTGTATTTCCACACATAATTAACTTAGAAAATTGATTCCAACCCAATACTAAGAGGATTTCGGATTTTCTATCCAATTTTATCATGTCCAACTCTATTCAATAGTTAAAATGACATTATTTTGACTATTTGACATGGTTTATCTTGGTTATTTGACAGGATTAGACAAGGTAAAATTAGTCAGAAGATCAAAACTTTACTAAAAGTTGGAATGCATCTCTTATGACATATAAGATTATTATTCCTATTCATTTCGCCGTGTGCTTTCCGATTGCTTATCATTAAGTTGCAACAATGTCTTAACAAGCTTCTGTCATTGACTTATAAAGTTGGACAGTGTTAATAACTATACATATAGATTAGATAGAACTGTAATAATTGTAAAGTGGAAGTAAAGTGAATGAGTGACAAGTGTCTACTGAATTATATATAGACAATAAGTACGTTTTAAACAGTATTTCAGTTCATACTTGGTGCAACAAATCTATGTGTAACATTTAACTTCGTATCTTTTTGTACAGACGAGATTTTCTGTGCCAAGAATTCAGTATTTACTCTACATCAGAAAATCTATTTCGTCCGTTGCATAGGGGATCTCATTCCTTTTTTAGGATACAGGAATGAATTTAATGTTGCAATGTTTTGAAAAATTGAATTTGTTGATAATATAAAAACATCCTCATAATATGTCCAATGCACTCAGTTAAGAAAATGATAATATTGAAAGACCCAAATATTGAATGAGTAGAGCATTAAATCACAAAAGGTGGTCGTTGAAAGCTACCTCACGCGCTTTAGCGTTTAACTGGTCATTTGCAACTTCGAAAAGCAAAGGAGATGTATTAAACGGAAGCGGACAGCTTAACAGTTGCCAATATAGTGACACGTTGTGGAATCAAGAAAAAATACAGTTAGGACAGTAGGATGACAGATTTACTAAAATGGCCAAGTCAGAAGCTTCTTTTAGGAATGAGGAGTTCCTGGACTAAGTCAACATGTTCTTTACTTCCAAGTGTCGGATGTGTTCAAGGACTAAGTCAACTACTTCTTTTAGGCACTCCCAAGAATATCTCGAGCGTTAAGTCTGAAACAAGAGTACTTTCAACATCACCAGTTGTATTTGGATTGAGACGTACAAGTACAACTAACTATCATTTTTACTTTATATAATTCGTTGAGCAGCCAAACCAACGTCAAAAGAAGATAATTGCGAGGGACCATCAAAAAGCCGATGAAGCTTACAGACACCGGATTTGAATAGGGACGGTAGTGGCCGGCTGTCAAAACAAGTTAAATGCGAGGGACCGTCGGAAAGTCGATGAAGCCTACGGACACCAGATTTGAATGGAGATAGCAGTGGCTCAGGCTAGGCTTAGTCACTATTGGACCAAGTTGGTTCGACTTTTAAATTTTTAATAAAAATTTATTTAATTAAAAATATCATATGAGGATTTGATTAATAAAATTTAAGTTTTTATCATTAATGAATATAGAAAACATACATATATTGATAAAATTATTAAAATAAAACTACATTCTTTATCGAAAGAGGATAAAATTGTAGAAAAAATTATATATGAAGTGAGAAATCCAATTAATTAAAGTTACGAACTTCAATTGATTAATAAAAATTGATATTTTTAATAAATGAATATATAAAGTGTACATATATTGATAAAATAAATAAAATGAAACTAAATTCATTAATGAAAAAGGATAGGATTATAGGAAATGAAAAAAATATTATATATAAAGTGAGAAATTCAATTAATTAAAGTTATGAATTTTAATTGATTAATAAAAATTGATATTTCATAATGAATGAATATATAAAACATATATGTTAATAAAATGAATAAGATGAAACCAAATTCATTAATAAAGGGGGATATAATTACAGAAATAAAAAAGATTATATATAAAGTGAGAAATTCAATTAATTGAAGTTACAAATTATTATTTAATAAAAATTTAGATTTCATAATGAATAAATATATAAAGCATGCATATATTGATAAAATGAAACAAAATTCGTTAATGAAGGAGGATAAGATTATATGAAATGAAAAGAAATATTATATATAAAGTAAGAAATTCATTTAATTGATGATAAGAACAAAATTCATTAATTTTGATGATATAATTTTCAAAAAATGATTATGCAAATTTTTAAAATGATACAATTTACAAAAATTATGATAAAATCATGAAATAATGTTTTGGACTAGAACTATGAGAGTGGAGAGTAGAGACTAGAGAGGGTAGCTAATTGTTGTAGTTAGGATCATCAATAGTTTGCATCACTTTTTCTATATGTAGAACCATTATAATGTACACTTGATTGTTGATTATGAGCATGTGTATGACTAGTTACCTCCGCATCAGTAACTGTGGCTGTATTAATATAAAAATTGAAAAACAATATAAGGTAAGATAATATAAAAAATAGACAAAATTGATATGTTAAAAAGAAAAGAGTTTGCCCTTAATATCTTCATCACCTGACTAAACCCGGGCATACATAAGGGCTTCTATAGTACGAGGATGAAATCGAACACGAAGAGAATTAATAACCCTACAATAATTACTAAAAGTAGACTCCAAAGCAACAGTAGATGATAGAATTGCTAATAGATCTTGTGCAATTACTTGTATGATTGAAAAATTATTTTCACAACTTTTTCACCATAATAATATATCGAACTGCACACCTTGGTCACATAATCTTCTGTCAAATATGTATCTAACTTCATTATATTGTACGAAGTTCTAGCTCTTTTTTTTTCATAAATTTTGTAAGTAAAAGTAACAAACTGCTTTTAAAAGATGAGTCTGAACTTGAAACTAAAGCCAGTGCTAAACAACCTGAACTATTGCAATCCTAATCCTGAATTATGTCCATTCTAAGTTGATAATTATTAAACTAATCATAGCAGAATTGTTTAATGACATTTACATGCTCTTGAGTCCAATCACCATACAACATATTATATATAAACTTAACCCACTTCATTTTGTATCTCAAGTCCAACACATATTATGACTGCAACAGTATGTCAAATCATATACCAATAATAATTCAACCTCTCCATCATCTACTTTGGCATAACCCAAATAACATCATTGGAATCAAACATCCAATCATATAAAGCTTTCTTTATCTATCACATAGTGCTAAACCAACAACGCGAAGTTGGATATTTTGTTCATAAGAAGAATTAAGTCATAATATAAAATAATTCTAACTTTGTACAAAGTTCTATAGTCGACTCTCATTGGTCTTCTATAGGCATGCAAGTGTACTGATAATCTCTTTGTCTCAGTCTGTTAAACACATCAATATATTAGATTACCACCTCTAACATCTTGAAGGTTGAGTTCTATCTAGTTGGACCATCCAAAACCAGCTTCTTCGTACTCGGAATGCATAGTAGTCATATAGTTTCTTCAAATTTCCCAACTCATTTAAGTGTTACACTCCAATATACTACACTATTCTGGATTAAACCTATTGCTTCTTTTATCTTCTCTAACATATCCTTCACAATCAAATTCAAAATATGCACAAAGCAATTCATATGGAATAACGTTCCACCAATCAATAAGCTTTTAACATGTATCTTATTCTTCAACTTTTCGGTCATAACATCATTTGTGCTATAATTGTCGACTGTTATGGTGTACAATTTAGTGTCGATGTTACAATCTATCAAATAATCTCCTAACACAGTTGTCAACCTTTCGCTTGTATATAGTGTTGGCACATAAATGAACTTATCATGTACAAATATGACAAATATCAATCATAAAACAATAAAAAAATAAATGATAACGATATGAAGAATTATAAATCACCTCAAAAATTTATTACATATAGTCCAATCACTGTCAACATAATATGTTGCCTTCATTATATAACCCTTCTTTTAGTTATCGACTGTCCATATATCTATTGTAAATCTATCCTTCAATACTCGATAATGTTCTTAAAATTTCTTTCTTCTTATCCTCGTATATCTTAATAATTTCCTTCTTTAATGCATTCCGAGTTGGAACCTTGAAGATCAGTTGTAGTAAGTTGCAAAATATCTGAAATCTTTTGGTATCAACTATAGATAGTGGATGTTCATCACCAATTACCATAGCTTGATATGTTGTTGTCATAAGATGTTGCAGTCATTTCATTCTTCCCTCTTATAAGGTTAGGGGTCGAAAATGTTTGACCTCCTGATATAATCTTTTTTTTATTACATGTATCTATATGCTTTTTTAAATGAGAGGTTCCAACTTTTGAACTCCCAACCAACATCTTCTGACAATACTTACATTCGACATTTTTTACTCCATCCATTGATATAGTCTTATTGAAGTGATTCCAAACTTCACTTTTCAATTGACTTGGACTTCTATCTTCACTTGATACGGGATTAGAAGTTTCCATTTTTATCTCTGGTATTAGATAACAACTCTCCACTGAACGAATATACTCATTCATCCAAAACAATCAACATATAAATATATATATTATTTATAATCATAATTTATAATTCATAAATATAGGAGAGAATAGGAGAACATAAATCATAATTATAGATTTAAAGTTTATCAGTGACTTACACGATCACATACACCCCCTTATATGTGACCGTATAAGTCACTGAGATCATGTCACACAACACACAGGCGTGTATATGTTTATGTGGACTTACACGGTCACAACACACATTTACGCTCATGTGTTGTGTGATATGATGCATGTATGTGACTCTGTAAGTCACTGTAAAGTTTTTGTGCATAATCACACGGACAATTACACAAATGTGTATGTAACTGTATATGTCACCTATTCATACTTACACGGTCACATACACATGAATGTATATGACTGTGTAAGTTCTCAACATTTTATTTCACAATCACCTATATGGCCACATATACACCCATGTATGTGACCATATAAATCCGCAAAACATCCCCTAGACGGCAAAAATCCCAAAAATTCCAATATTTCACAAATTCAATCTTCAATCAAAAGATTCAAAGTCAGAATATAGCCGAGGGGTAGCGGGAGGGAGTGCGAAAACTAAAAGAAGAAGGCACAGTGGGCGGCAGGCAACAAACTGGTCACAGAGAGAGAGAGAGAGAGAGTGAGAGAGATATTAAAGTCTAAAGGTAGGGGAAGAAAACGATACAAGAGAAGGAGAAAAGGTAGAGGAAAGGTTAACTATTTTGTTTTACTTAATAAAAAATGAAACAATTTAACATAAAACGATGTTTTTTTGCTTCTAAAGCAAGATGACTTTGTTTAAGTTTTAAATTCTGTCAGGGCTCAGGACAGACTCAGGTTCAATATTAAGGCCTGAGTTTAGGTCAACTCAGGCCTAGCCTATTGACCTTAGGTTAGGTTGAGCCCGGGCCCAAATGTCATCCCTAAATTTGACAACCTTAGCGAGAATGAGATCTGAACATGCACTAAAACATTCAATTCTCTAATAACAAAAGTAAACCTGACAGTAGCAAAATTATTTAGGCTACATAAACAAGAGACCTTAACTCAGTCTTGTACTTGCAAAACAGAAACAATAGACTTAATGTCACTAGGTAACTCTTAGCCTTTTTGCAGACATGAAACTTTCCTTCAATGCAAATGATTCCACTATTACTATACAACAACCATTAGTACCCCTTACCTCAATCCTCTTGAAGGCTTGATAGGGCCGACTTTTTGCTCATTTAAGAGAATGATAAAAATTAATAATCAAGTCATACATTTTAGAACTAATTCAATGATTTTCTTCTGTATTAACTTTGGTAGAAAGGACCATTCAATATGGTCATATGCTTTTGACATTGTCAAGCTTTAAATCATGCCTTCATTTTTGCTTGCCCTACACTTCTTTAGATGGTGATGAAGTTTAGTAGCAATGATAAAGTTATTTGTAATGAGTCTTCCAGGAAAATAAACTTGTCCAAAGCTAGTTTCATCATTTTTTGATATAAGTTTGACATTAGTGATATTTTATTTAAAGAGTTGAGGACTATAGTACATTACAAATTGCCCACAATGTTTGATAAAAACCATGGATCCTTGTTAAGGTGGAAAATGGTAGCAGCTCTCAATCTACTTAAGATAGAAAATTTTAATGATTTCTAATGTGTACAAAAGGTTGCAATTGTTAATATTTTATTCCTGTAATTGATTAATTCAATATTTGAGTTTATTTTATATAGTTAAAATATTTTCTATCTGATAAACTTTTACCGACTGAAACTTGCATGAATTTATTTGCTATAAGTAAAACGTGATGATTAATTAGTGAATGATATTTGGAATCATTGTTGTTCTTTCATTCATTTTTTAACTTACTGAGAAATCACAATGTTTGGTGTTAATTTAGAATTTGTACATGTAAGAGAAATTCTTTCAAAATTTGTAGCTGACTTCTAATGGTGATATAAGTGGATTTCAAAAGAGTTAGAAAAAAAATTATAAACTACCAAAATACTAAGATGTGTTGGAAAGAAGAAATAATTTGATTTAGACCCAAAAAAAATGCAAACTATAAAGAGAATTTGAGTTAATAAAATGAATAGGCTAATTGTTCTCTCTAGAGATTAGTTCTAAGGTTGTCTTGAGATTGAAGACATAGTCCGATCCATTGTTCTTGCGATCCTGATGGTCATTAATTTGAATGATTAGATGAATTCTTAGCCATGTGAAATTTCTTGTTCCATCTCATGCAACCGTAATCAAGGCATAAGAAAGGCTGTTATGGCTAATTTTCGATAAGAGAGAAATGAAGAATAAGTGAGAGGGAAGAATCCAGAAGAAGCATAGAGAAGAAGAGAGAAATACCGAGAGGAAGAGAGAAGGCAATGAACTTAAAGAGAGAGAGAGAGAGAGAGAGATACACAACTAATTTAATTTCATTCTGTTATTCCCCAAATGGTTACTAGGTATTAACATTTTATACGTAACGATCCCTCCTACTTCAGAAAACCTTACCCACAAGGTTTAACAGGGGAAGTATTAAGGAGGTTTACAGAATGGACAAAAAAAATTGTATTTTCTTTTCATCACCCATCTCCTTCATAGCATCATCAGTAGTAGCTCCTTTAGCATTGATGAGAAAGGAGACAAGATTATCACTATGTAGATTTGCATCCGTAAGCGCACCATACTCTTTCTGGGTTGAAATGTGGTTCAATTGACATGCAACCATTTGTTGTGTCTCTAAGAGCGTGAACATGGAACCCATGGAACCCTAGTTTCAAGCCAAAGATAGCTCCAATTACAATAGTTTTCCCATCTCCTTCCTAGGTAAAGAAGAGAGTACCATTAACACCCTCACTACTGCTGAGAACAACAACTGGCTTCACTATTGGTTTTGTGATCTTAGAGCACCCCTGAGAGAGAGAAAGAGAGAGAGACTTTATGTAGTCCTTCTCCTGCATGGTTAGCTTGTTTCTAATGGTGAGTTCCGGAGTGGCTAGAATAGTAGCTCCTGATTCCACTCCTTGTTGCTGCATGAATTGTGCCATCATAGTTTTAAGCTCTAGTAGGTCATTCTCCATTTTTTTCTAGTTGTTTAGAGCTTCTAGAAACATTTTCTCGTTCTTGATTTGTGTTTCCATCAAACTTTTCGATTCCACGCAGAACCGACTTCTCTGATACCATTTGTTATGGTTAATTTTCGATAAGAGAGAAATGAAGAACAAGTGAGAGGGAAGAATCCAAAAAGGAGCAGAGAGAAGAAGAGAGAAATACCGGGAGGAAGAGAGAAGGCAGAGAACTTGGAGAGAGAGAGAGAGAGAGATGCAAAACTAATTCAAATTCATTCCGTTATTCCCCAAACGGTTACTGGGTATTAACAGTTTATACGTAACAAAGGCACAAGCATACTGCAGTCAGAATAACTCCTAAAAGGTTGGACCATAATCGACAAATAGAGACAAGAAGGTGTCGTCTCAAACTGAGTTAATAACAGGTGAATCTTATTACATTCAACAATTGCACCCAATTCAACTTGAACCAAAACGAGTCTAAAAATCTTGTAGTTGCTATCAGGTCAAGAAAAAAGACGGTTCTATAGAATCCATTTCACACATTCACCATTTTCAAATCATTCCGATTAGTGTTTCTGGAAGAATCTCTCAACTAAGTAATTTTACAAGGACCTTGTACTATTTGTACATCAAAAAGGACTGGCAAAAGATTATGCTCTCTCTTTATATCTATACTACAAAAAATTGTGCAAAAAATAACAATAGCATCAGAATTCATCTGACAGGTAATAGCCAACAAATTAGGGTGAAAACCTACAAGTCATTCCATAGCCTGAAAGCCACAAATGAAAATAGAAAGGCTGAAACAAAATCTTTCACCTAATCATCATCTTCAGAATCTGCAGTAGAAATATTCTGAAATAAATTAAGACTTGCAATAAAATGGGATGCAAATTAAGATAATAAAGGCAATGTGACGAGACAAAAAGTAACATTACTATCCATGATCCATCATCCGGTAGTTCTGCAAGATGGAGTTCAAGATTGTTCAAGGACTGCCAGATGTTTCTCAGATAAAGGTAGGAAATAAAGGACCAAGAACAAGAAGACAAGTAATGCACATTGACAAGTAATGCACATTCTTGATGGTAGAAGGGGAATAACTAGGTATAGCCATCAAAGTCCAGTGACTTGTTTCAAATACATAAACTATTTGCTTTAGGTTGTGACTTGGCAATAAGGAGAGGGGAACAACAGAACGTTTCACCTGAAGTTCTAAAGGTGACCTTAGTACCACGAGGTTAGAACCTCCAGTGGCTGTAAATTGTATTATGTTTCTTTTTTCTTTCATGCAACCTATGGGAATTAGCACATGAGGAGAGTATGAAATACAATATCACTTTCCCTACAGATGACCTTAGGCTCATAAGGCTACTACGTCCAGTAGTTGTAAATTGTGCGATTCTTTTAACAAGCAATTGAAACATACCAGATCTTATATCTTCTCCCACTTGTCCTCTATTTCTCAGTTGTCTCATTATCATTGAGCATATGAGAATCCACCAGTAAATGTGGAACACAAACAACATCAGCAGCATTGTATTAAAGACGTAGTACACTGATCTATCATACATCTTTCTTAAATCCAAGACGTCCAAAGAATCAATACTGAAAAGCGAGCCACATGTGAGCATAGGTTAACCAAAGCCATCATAAGCCAAACACAAAAAGATTAAATGATGTATTGAAAACAAACCTTGAAGATTTTATAACCCAAAATGGGAAAAATATTAGTCGCAATATTATCCATGAGATGGCAAATAATCCAAAGCACATGCTTGCTCCAAGCTCGTTCCCAGAATATTTAAAAACTTTAGCGGCTTCTAGGAACACATCACTTGCATCATGCAGGGCAAGTACAATGGCCCCTATCCGGAAAAATCTGCAATTGAAAACAAATATACATCCACGAGAGTTGTAATGTCACTATGTAATTCTTAAAGGCTACTCTATCATGTAAGGAAGCTAAAATAGGGCAAGATTGCAGAGTTCCAATATCCCTATTTTTCCAAGACAAGACTTCTCAGAGATGTTTGTCCATCTCAATCTAAATATGGTGGTCTACAAACTGTAGAAATATTTAATGTCCTGAGGAAAAAGAAAGAAAGAGAAGAAGCAATATCTAGCAAATGATTATGGATGGCATGATTGAGCTCAGCTGCAAGAGCAAGCCATTGTTGTGCAGCCAGTTCTCTGTGCCTTACAACTGAGGATAACTAAATGCAACTTTTACAGACATCATATATTTTGGGGGATGTTTGTTTCTTGTCTGATAATTCTTAGATTACAAATGTGGCTTTATTTGTGATCCTAGCATACTGTGCTGCCTCACATATTATCTCCTCATCATCCTCAGGGTGTTAGGTAGATGCTGATTTTGATACCAATTCACATTTGAGATAAAGACAAAGTCAAGTTTCTTAGTAGGCTGATGCTCATGCAATTTCCAGGGAGTTGTTTGTTCCACTTGGATGTTTAACGTCATTTGCATGCCATGAATTTCAACAGCCTCTCACATCAAATTTTAGTGTCTTTTGATGGGTCCCAGTCAGTAAATATTCAAAGGTTTCTTCCTCTTAACCAGCAAAGGCCTTATTTAAAATGAACAATAAATTTTATTATATAGAATGATAAGATGAAAGCACAAAAGCACAAAATATAGAACACTTCAAAGGGAAAGTCCTTGATGTGGACATAAAATATGTTCACCTCACATTAACTGAACATACGACTTAGTAATAAACTCCTACCCAAGGGAAAAGTTAATTATTGCAAAATTGGCAAAAGTCATTGCTAGAATTAGATCTTTTTAGTAACTTGCAAGTGTAAGTGAATAAGAAAGTAGATAAAGTAGATACAAAGAGCATGCAAAACACATAAAACTTAAAGGATTCACCTTTGCATATCTC
>JAOQMM010000173.1:22084499-22109039 GCA_027563515.1 Erythroxylum platyclados
TCTTTAAGCAATGGCTCTTTAAGTAGTGCTTCCACCTTTGCATTTTCAATGTTAGGAATTATGATGTTCTGCTCCACAGTTAGCCTGAGCTCACCAGAGCCGTAACTGTCAGCTAAACGACCTAACTCTTCCATGTCCGCTGCTTGGACACGACCAACAGGAATGTGAAGACCTACGTAGCTAAAACCCTCTTGCTTCTGAGGATGCACACCCAAGTAGTCCCTCCTTTCCCATTGCTTTTCAACCAAATCTTCGGAAGAGGCTCTCTCCAACTCTTGATGTGGCGGCATCCTTTTCATCACCTCTGATCTGAAACCTTCTATGCCCTTAAAATTATACAACAATTCGCAAATCAGGAACTCAAAATGTTCATAACTAGTCAGATCATCATAAATGAAGAGCATATCTATGACAGGTACATCCAAACCAAATTGAATGTTTCGATGTTCCTGTGTCATACTTAACAACTTCACATCAAAAATATGAACTATCACTTACAAGTTCATCGATCAACCACATCATCCTAGTCTTTTGCCTATTCCCTCTGGTTCCCAGATCTCTGTAGGCCTCAAGTACTGCCTTGCAAACTGGAATCACATCATCTGCTGAGACCCATGCATCGAGAGGAACCGCCTCAGCACACCTCTTGGGACTAAAGAACCCTCCCACCAGTAAATTGAATCCAAATCTTCCATCCTTCATGGCAGGCATGTAAGCAAGATCATTAATGTGAGGATGCTCGTATAGATCGTGGGAGCCCACAACACACACATTCCACTTCCTAGGTCTGCAAATATCGAATCAAGGGTTAAAATACTTGAAAAAAAATCTACAATGTGATTAAAATTTCATCTTTTATTCCCTCTTCAAGAAAATTAAACCAGCTGACATCCAGTGTGATATCAATTACAGTATCAATATCTGGACCTACAATCTCCATGTATTCACGCTCAAATCTCAACTTTTTAAATTTCTATCCAACTCTGCCAGTGGCAAGTTCTTAAGAGGACTCTCTTGACACAGATATACAATCAAGTAAACAATAATAATTTGTCTGTTCTGAAAGTGTTATGCAGGAAGGTTACCGATAAACTTACAAGTTAGTAATTGTAGGATTGCCGCAAGAGTTTGCAGTGATAAATTGGGATAGCAAGTTGGTGTAAGGCCGTGTATCGACAATCTCATATGGGTCTATTCCAGCAAGAGGATTTCCGACCGGGTTTCTCACATTGTCCATCCCACTCTGCAGGCTTGTCAATCCAACTTGAGCAAGACCCTCAAGTATTTCTGGCACATCAGGTAGAACAACCCCACGTATTTGCCAGTTTTGCCTGGTAGTCACATCTGCACAGCCATCCTTTCCATATTTCTTAATAACACTTGCTAAATATCGCGTCTGAGCACTGGTTGTTACTCCGTTTGGTAGCTTCAGTCTCATCATAAATCTACCATCTGATCATGAAACATTAAATAAAGTACAACAAGAACAAATTAGTGTTAGTTCCTCAATTCCGTACACATCTGACAAGAACTTCACCGCCAATCCTTTAAAATATCACAACTAAATGATTTGATTACTTTCGACCTGATGGATTTTAGCTACTCTAGTGAACTTGGTACTTAGATGGTTGATATTTTCATTTGAGCTCCAGACTAAATCAGAATGTACATTAAACATTTTGTTCAAATTCTTCTCCTTTTGGAAAGAAGTGCTTAAGGAAAAAGGGCAGACAATGGAAAAGTTCAATCAAATGTTATCGGTAAAAACTTACAGTGATGTTTTCTTCTGTGAAAGAGTCCAAGCCACTTGAGGCGAACATCAATATCATCCTTGGTAACCTTACTTTTATCAATCTCCTCCATTGACAACTTAGCTAATTCCTCGATCCCATTTTCCATAAAAAGCTTCATTGGCTCCTTCTCTAACTTCACCTTCTCTTGAGGATTGATACCCTGTCTAAACTTCTCCTTCAAAACCCAATAACCATCTCTCTCCTCAACTCTCGGCTCCAACCTCCCTGCCTCTACCTGTTCCTTCATCGGAGCCATAGTTTGACTCGCAAACAGCCTTGTTTTTGGCCTTGAAGAAGAGGAAGATTGCAACAATGGAGGTGAAAGAAACCGAACAGAAAGAGACGACATGGTGATGGACAGTAGCAGTGATAAAGATCACAACTTTGAAATATAACTCAGAAAAGGAGCAACCTTTGAAACTGACAGATAAAAGGGTGATGGAGAAAGAGCGTGGAGAAGGCATTTTATTGGACCGTAGAAGGAGAAGAGGGGGTTTTCTGTGGATTTCTGGAAGAGGCTTTTGGGATGTGTCAAGGGTCATCATATTGAAGTTCTTTCTTAATAAAATTTTAAGGCGAAACCTTGGAAGTGACCGACTGATTGGGCTATCATTACAACTTTCAGTTTGTCTATTGGATGCTTGTTGGTAAAAGATCATTGGGCATAACATATTTACACTGTGTTGTAAGTGCTGTAAAATTCATTTTTGGATCTTAATACGCAATCAGAAGTCAGAACCAAGAATAATATGTCGGTTTGTCCATTAAAGGAAACACTTTGGATATTCTATTGCTTAATTTATATTTAAAAAATATTAGTATAAAAAACACCCTTTTCCCTATTTTACAGAAAGGATAACATGAAATGCAATTTGGGACACGCATCTGAAAGTGGAAATGAGGAGCTTAGATTGACTTAACCCTCTAAAGAGGCCAAGAGGCAGAGGCTGAAACCGCCGCCACAAAATGAACATCAAAACATGTGGCTTGTAGCTTTCAGGAGTCAGGACCATGGTTTTGAGTTTTGACCCATTACTTGCTCCATGAGTCGTTTCGGTTTTTATTTTTCTCAAATTCACTCTTTCGATTCCTTCGTTAAATCAATTCAGTTACTTCATTGTCCGAAAGTTCCGATATTTACTCTCTTGCTTACATTATTTCTTGTTGTTTTTAGTTTACTTTAGTCCTAGAAATGGAATCATCCCAAGAATGTGTATGAAACTTTACATTAAAATAATAACTAAGTTTGGATCTTGGCAGGAACTTATTATTTCTTCTCATCTCGTGTACTAAAGAGAATAGGAAAGATAATCATCTCGGGCTTCAAGTTCTAAACAACTTGCACGAGTCTAGTTGAAAGATGAGCTGTAAGGTGGTGATTTGGTTAGGACAGAAGAAGTGAGAAGATTACAAGGTTTGTCCGAACTTGTAATTTATTGTGGGCATAATCAACACCCGACGCCAATTGTACAATTGACCTTGATGATAGAAGAAGAGTATCATCATCTAGGAGTGTAATCCATACCAAAAGTATACCTTAAACATGAATTCTTTACTTCAGATATCACATCTACCTCTGTTGCCACTTGCACTAGGATAGAAAGCTTCAGGTTGAGCCATGGCCATGAAGATGGTAATCTACACGCTGATTTCTGCAATCAACTCTGATAGCTTAACAACGCATTCCTAATTTGTTAATACTGCTGATCTTCAAGCCATCATCAACAAAATACAATTTACCTTCATTCCAGTAAAATACTAAGAAAATAAGCATTCATTCATTAAGTGGCTCATGCTGTATCAGAATATTTCAATTTACATAGATGAATTGTTGTATATCTACCCTACTTCCAAAATTAGCTGAGAACTTCAACCCAACAATTGGCTTAAACCCTATTCTTCCATCCATCCATCCATCCATCCATCAATGAGAAAGCCGTCTGAATAGGCTTAAACTAACAATAACACGAAGGCAAATGAACTCTGTCCAGTATCCAAATCTAAAGCACAAAGAACCAGCAGTTCACCCCCTCCTAGCTTTTGCAGAACATGTTGAAATGGAGATTCCAATCACAAGAAGCATGGTTTTAGACAAATATCACTTCTAACTTGGCGCATGGGTTGATTTCCACATGATTCTTCAAATCAAAATCAGTGAAGTTATAAGTATATAATGCTTGCCTCTGTGTCTTTCCTACAGGGTATATCCTGTAGACTTTAAATTCATCTCCTCCTCTTATGCTTTCAGGTCTTTCCTCCTTCCAAATTGGTATGTGTTTCATGGACTTGTACTTGTTAAGCACTTCATGCTCTAGCGCCTTGACTGTAAGATTCCCAGACCTGCATTTGGCAATTCAACAACGTTTCAATGAAAAAGAGGTAGAAGAAGTACTCAAGTTTCAGCTTTCACGTGCAACCTGAAGTGAGATCATGAACCATAACTGCTTACATACTAAACCAAATTGTAATGGAACAGAAGTAGGGTGGGGTGTGGGGGAAAATCTAACTATTAAAGACTTAATATTTGAAACCAAATTAGACAAGGTGTAAAATGAAAAATCTGACAACTTTTGGCAGCAAAAGAGCATTTGTAGCATCAAATGAGATTACCTCAAAAAAATGGACTCCATTTCAAACCTCCCTCTTTCTCGTACATACAAATGAAACACAGTCTCTAAGCCTCTGGTGCATTTGCAGGGCCGTTTCTTAAACCCTGGGCTACTTTCTTCTTTTTGTCGAATAATAGTTGCCAAGTGAATGCAAAGCCGGCATGATGAATGTACTGCTGCCATATCCACAAGTGCCTTGAAAGACTCGGACGGACCCTCGTACTTCCATCTTGGTAATAGATGTAAGGGAACTATCAGCATTCAAAAATAAATATGACAGAAATCACACGTAGAGGAGTATAACTTTACAAGAGATGGATTTCTACCTTAAAGACTGGTTATAGGCCTCAGGATTTCCAGCAAGATGATTCATGGTCTTTGCAACTAACTCAACATCGTCTACATTTTTAATATGTAAAATTGACCCAGGTGCAGGAGCAAATTCTTGGATGTTAGGAGCTCCAACAACCACAGGAATGGTTCCTGCAGAAAGAAATTTAATTTATGCCACCACCATAAGCACATCATTCAAAAAGTTTCCCCAAATTCTCAACTAAGATAATAACAAATAAGCATCTACAACCCTTCATCTTATCTTCTTACTCAGTAAATTACCTACTGGTCTTGCATCTAGGGAGATCAATCCTTTATAAAAATCTCATAAGCTGAAAAGATTGCCAAATGCTTCATATCTCAAGCAAAGAACATAATCCACAAGTAACAACAAGAAGTGACACATAACAGAGAACATAGATCCAATACCAGCAACAAGAGATTGGAAGAACTTTTCAGTGACATAGTCCTCTTCATTTGAATTCTCAAAGGCCAAACTAAATTTATAGCGCTTCAGAGTTTCTACTTTGTCCACTGCAAAATGTGAGAGATCACAAGTTATGACTCATAAATTCTAGTAAAGAACAGTTAATAAATACATGCTAATGCAATCAAATCCAGAAACAAATTCCTAAATTTAGTCCATCTCTTAGCACATATGATTCATTGGCCAGAGATCCCAAAGTACTGGAAATCAAATGATCCCTGAATCTCACTGAATCTTCAGCTTCTTTCTTTTTCTTTTTTTTTTGGGTACAGCAACAGGCAATCTTCTGTTTCTTTAATCCTAAAGCAATCCTTAAGCTATAAAGGGACAGAAGTTCACAACATACTCCACCTGGAAACTTTACCAGCCTGTGCAGTTAGATTTTACAACCTTAGACATATCCATAGGCACGGTTAATTTCTTCAGTATAATTTATATTTCTTTTGAGTTGTTAGCAATATCAGTGGTCAAACAAGAGGTGAATGCAACATTTCCCAATTAATCCAACATCAGCAGAATTAGAATCATTGAAATTGCAATACTACTTTCACTAAAAATGTATTAGTTAACTGTTCGTAGATTTCTCCATGTTATGAGTAACAACTTTTTAGCCTTAAGTGCACAACATTCCATCTCAAGTACAACAACTTCAAGGCAAGAGAAACCATTTGATAAAGCAAGTGCCCAGGAGGCCTAGCATCTACAGCCAAAAGTGAGACTTGATGCTTGAATCACATCTTATGACAACTTATGAACTACAATGGAACAATGTCATGACAAAAAACCATAATTTTACACGTGAAATATGTCAAAATGGCATTGCAATTTCACCTCTTCCATCACGGTTACGGTGGCAAGCACCATAAGAATCAATTTTGATGTTCGATCTTTCAAGTGCATCAAGAACCTGCAGGCGGAAGTTACGAGCACCACAGTTGGAAATGAAAGCTGCTGCAAGAGCTTTCTCAGTCTTGGGTTGCACTGGTGCCATGATATCATACTCAGCCCAGGAAAAGTATCCCACTGGCACATCTGATGAGAGACTGGTTGTCATTACGATATCATATCCCTTCCTAATTCATAAGAACGCAACAAAAAAACACAGTCCTCTTAATTTTCATAAAGCTAATAGATTAAAGAACAAAAAGATTTAGCTCCATAAGTATCTCAAACTCGTCATATATGAAACATTAGGAGAATGCAAACAGTTGTGTTTTATTTAAATATACCAGACATTATATTCAAATTGGGTACAGTTGAAACAAGGCATTCCAATTCTTCTTCAGTTTAAAACGGCAACTCATTTGCAATTGACCACTTTTCCCATTACTAGTTGCGGCTAGCAATTGATTACTGTTAAGACCAGCTCAATCCTTAACCTTTGTATTCAAGTCATGAATTCCAGCTTTTCAGTTGAAAGAAGTGGCAACATGGCATAGATAGTTCAGTACAATCCCTTTCACATTCCTCGACCATATTAGTAAAATCAAGCTCTCTACTTGATTAACAAATAGAACTAATCTTGTTAGAAGATAAAAACTCTCTCTTTTTTTGTCTCAAGGTACACCTTAGAAACCTAGAAGGAATGCAAGTGGACAAATGATTCACCCCAATACAGTGATAAAAAATGCAGCAAGAACTTAAAAAATTTCAAAAACAACTTGAGAGACTTAATTATTATTTCCTGAGAGTTCTTAATGGTATATTATTATTAATGTGATAGCTATATAAGTTTGTGCTTACCCACCGTCGTGACATGTCAATATTGTTCTCTGAATAGTACTGAGCTGATTCCATCGACCGGTGCACAGTCATAGTCCCAGATTGCTGAGGTGATCCAAATGCAGCATCAGGATTTCCACTGGAACCAAATCCAAATTGACATCCCACATTACAAGTCCTCCACTCCTGTAATGAAGAGAATCACATGTGAGCTATGGAAAATATTGTGAACCTCATAGCAAAAGTTTGATATTCAATCTCAAAATAGTTAATTTTAGAAATCCAAACTGGCAAAATATCTTAAAAGATACAACAGAGTAATGCATCAAAACACATATGTTTTAGTAAGACAGCAGGTCCAACAAGCTAACCAGTATCTATTCATGATTGCCTCGCACTTCCAAGCAATTGAATTTGAAGTTTTACTGAGTAGCCTATATTTTTCAAGGTGAAGCATGGTTCTCAACCTGAAAGCCTATAAGCCTAGTTTCAGCGTACAAGTGGTACCAATATATTTCACTAAAACCCCAATCCCTTTATTTTAAAATTAATGGTTAATATGCATTTCGTATCTCTGCTGCTCTTGGACAAAGACCGCACAAGTTCAGGGAGAGAGATTTTAACAGTCGACTGAAGAAAATTTCAGTTAACTAAGTGCCATCACCGTCAGTTCAACATCATAAAATTTGAACATTTCAAACTCCCACCCATCAATAATTACATAAATATTACTCATAACTCGGCAATCAATTCCATGGAAATATCACATTTCTGTATTGTATAAATTCAAGTAATACCGAGCATTTTGTCTCCAAATCTTGTTAGAGACGGCTACAGAATCCTCTTCTCCACCGATCAAAACTTTATTCGATTAGAAAACGATGGTCAACTCGGATGAATAAAGAAGAAAAACTAATCCATGCTCTACACAGGATCTCATAATCAAGACTGAAAATTTAACCTCCTAGAAGTGAAGCTATTCACTCATTCCATACAAAATAATTCAACAAAAACACCCACGGATCAACCAACTAGCAACAGTTAACATATAGTCGATCAAAGTCAAACTTTTCACGTTCTTCAAAGGAAGACTAAAACAAAAGAATTGAATTGAAACAGACCTTCTCGGCGCCAACGACCGAGATAGGATCTTTAACAAAGTCCCTGGTATAAACAACAGCATCTTCTCTCTCCAACCAGTCCTCGCAGCTCTCTGTTTCCAAATTTTTCCGCGTGTCGCGACGACGTTCGAATCTAGCTCCCAAATCCTCACTCCCCACACCCCAATCACGCGACGGAAGCGATCTATCAAACCAACTATCAGCCCATGAATCAAGTAAAGCTGCATTTTTAGCCATATCAAGACGACCCAGAAACAGGATCTCTGCCAAAACCACGAGAGCAACAAAAACTGGCAAAACATTTGACCACTTCCTCTTAGGGACAGAAACTGACGAGGAGGAAGACAACCCATCTGATACGGGCAATCCGTCTGTATTTTCAACGGCTCTTGAGCCTCTTGAATTTAAAAAGATACCCATCAAGCAATACTCTCTCTTCCCCTTCTCGAGTTCTTCGTAAAACCCCTTTTGCCCCCCCTCACTTTCAACGGGTGAAAGTCCCAACTGATGTTTAAAGATGATCTTTTTAAGGAAGAAGCTGTTATAAAAGATGGCAATTAATTGATTTTTAAGTTTGGAAGAACAGGGAATGTCCTTGGACTTTCCTACGTGAAGTTGATATACTCAGCTGATGTTTTGGGCGAGTTTTTGGGTTGGAGGTAGAAAATCTTGGGTTGGGAAGACCTTTGTGTCTCTCATTGGTCTGTTCAGTCTGTAGAGGAGTCAACGGAAGAAGCGTAGCCCTGGCCAATAGGAACACGTGAATGTTCAACACCTCTCTTTCTTTGGTTGTTTTGGTCTGAAACGATCAAAAGGAGTTGGTGGATTTTCTATCAGCCAAGATATGGCTCACTACTTGGCTGCTAGACCGGAGTCACAACTCACATGAGTTAGTTCACTTAGTTCAGAATTAGCCAATAGCTACTTAATTAGGCCATATCAGTGCTTACTTTTTAATTAATTTTTAATGAAATTTAATACATTATTCTAATTTTCTTAAAATCAAATTTGTTAATATTCCTATCATTTCATTTTAATATAAAAATTTTAAATTGGGAAGTTACATTTTAAAAATGTTTGAAACTTATTAAAATTTTTGGAAGATTTAGACTAAAATATATTCAACCCTCCAATGTTTTATCCGGTATGTGTATGTTATGTACCCTTTATTTTAAAAATGGGAAGAATTTTTACTTCTTACGATAACATTACAACAATTGCATTTTTTTGGGACAAAAATACACTTTTAGTGGAAGGGATCTTTAGAACTCTCTCCAAATTTGCTGATTTGATTTGCAAAGTTTGTTTACTTTCGAACTCAATAAATAATCCAA
The DNA here is from genome assembly GCA_027563515.1 of Erythroxylum platyclados. NCBI lineage: Eukaryota > Viridiplantae > Streptophyta > Magnoliopsida > Malpighiales > Erythroxylaceae > Erythroxylum > Erythroxylum platyclados. Next base: position 22,093,899 of record JAOQMM010000173.1, read on the forward strand.
TCCATGATTATTTCAACCCACATTTAGTTGTGGTGTCATTCTTTCAAGTTCCAGATTCTGTTAAAAGTTTCTGTCATACTGAATCACCTAACAGGCAATTTGGATAAAGCATCCAACTTTTTGTCTGAGTGCTTCTAAACCGAGGCTGAGAGGAAGGCTTGCTGTAGTACAGGAAAGCTTTCTTCTGGTTTTTGTACAAAATTTAGAATCTTTTTTATATATCATTTGAAAAGGGCAGCCTTTTCCCTTTGTTACTGTTGAATGAGGTGAAGAATTGTTTTTTCTTTTGTTATAATCATTTTTGAAAGAAATAAAAAATCTTTCGGAGGGGCCATTTGTGATGAGATGTAGATGTAAGGAGGGTAAGGGTTGCGGGAGGATATTCTTATTTCCAGGTTCCTGAAAGGGCTGGAAAAACGGAGAAACGTGATAGATAGAAGCAACACTGCCAACGGATAATGCCAAATTTGAGATTCATGAAGCAGATAAATCAAAAATGGAGCAGGAAACGGGGATAACCAATGGAAGATAACGACTGTTATTTTTGGCACCTGTAATTTCTACCAGCTTAAGCACACGTCAGCTTCCTCCTCCTTCACGTCAATATAAACTTGCACGTTTCATCCCCCTAGATTATCCACAACTCTTTTGACTTTGCAATTCACAAATAGATAATATCGCTAGAAAACTATCTACATTATGTGGTCTTTAGCAACACAATCTCAGTCTCAAAGTAACGATAGAGCAGTAAACCATCACAGATTGCACAAGCTTGAATATGGATCAATAGCAGTGTAAACAACCATTTGTAATCTTCTCCATTTTCAAAATATTAATCGGTTCGACAATGGAACAAAATTGGATAAATGAACAAGAAAACAAGAATAAATCTTACATGGTAACCTAACTTGCTGCTTATTATGGTAGTTACCAAAGAATCTTCCAACAAGTATCTACCAAAAGTATCTGCACCAGAACCTTACGAGAATTAAAGTATAATATTCAGGAAAGTTGCCTTTATTTCTGTCAAGTTCACCTCAACATGAGTCTTCAAATAGAGGAGAGCAGAAAACCTTAGCCAATGTTTTCATGCACTTGAGTCCAGGGTCACCATTCAAGTTACAGTCCCAAGTGAAAATTGGCTCTCTCTTAAGAAAGCAGATCACATTTTGGGTCAACCGACCTATCAGAGGTTTCCCTCAGCAATTCTTGAGGAAGCTGATTTTCTGTCAGCTGAAGCTTGACTGACAGTTGAAACATAAATTGTAGGCTTCCCAAACAGCACAACCTGAAGATAAAAATTGAATCGATGAAAAGTGGACCATAAGAAATTGAACAAGTATCCTTTTAAATTTTAACAGAGTTTTGTATACTTTGTTTATATATTGAAGTAGAAGAAGCAGTTACAGAACTCACATTGCACTTTTTTCAATCATCACTTGAAGCATCTGGTTCGACAGTCTTTAACCTTTTGAGCAAGGATTCAGAACACACCTTCTCACCTTTTTCTTCATCCACAAAATTCTGATCTGAAACGTCTGTAAGAAAGTAAAGCTTTCAGTAGAAACAATAATAAGAAATAAATGAGTGAATTTATTGACCATATAAAGCATCCAGGCATCCAGCCAGCAGTCTAACTGCAAGAAACCAAAAGTCTGAACCTTGCCAGTAGTCGAGGATGTTAAAAATCTCCTCTCCACTAGGATTTAGATTCCAGTTGAACTTTTTATGCTTTGCAATTGATGAACCACATGAGTGGAAATGCAAATATGTGACAGAGAGGTAGAACAATCGATATCAGTACGTACTCAGCCTAAACAGTTTTCCAGAACTCAGCACTCCAAAGCATTTAGTACTAAAGCAACAAAACAAGTTCATTTGAATCATAGGAGATAGCATATGATGTTAATGTTACCTATGATGTCATCAATCATAAGATCAGATAGATGACATATGGGCCGCAGTTCTGAGGTTCTTGTTAATCCACCAGCAACAGCACAAATCCCTTCTTCATGACTTACATTGGTACAAGAGTCAATGCATTGTTGAGAATCTTGAGAAGCCGCATTATGTTGTTTGAAAGAAGATGTAAAATAACATATCCATGGACTTCTCTGAAGAATATCAGAATCAGCTGTGCTTTCCAACAAAGCCTCAACTTTGTCTTTCTTGTGGCGACCATCATGTAGACCCACGATCTGAAAAATAACAGAGATGAATATGCAGGTGAAAATAGCCAAAAAAAAAAAGAGAAAAAGTATTCATGCTGTTGGTATTTGTTGTTCTTCCACTTCTGGCTTTTGGAAAGGAGGGTAAGGTATGTCTCTATACACTAAGATTAAAATCCCTAACCTGAGGTGGTTGAGTACAATGTTCTCGTTGCAGCTGTTGATATTGACATGGTCTGCATCTGATATCTTGCTGACAACCCCGAAGAGAAATGGAATGATGCAATTCATTAACAAAAGATGCTTCTAAGGAATTAAGATAAAGATTATGCTTCTCATTTGTCCACATTGACGATGATTCCTGTGGTCAATTTATGAATAAATGGAAAATTAGACTAAGCCACTCATTAGAGATCAAGTAAATATGTTACTAATTTTATACTTCATTATTTAACTTCGAAAACAAGTATTCTATGGAAAATAAGTAATTACATGATTTTCCACTAATGTCATGATAACTTCTAAGTTCTGAACATTGACAGATCGCTTGGGGCAACACACTGCATATTTGCTTTCACATTTATCCATAGACTTAATTAAACTAAAAAGTTATACAGGAGAAAAAATTGAAAATAATGGTTTAATGAGTGTAAAACATTTGAGGCTAACTTCAATATATAAGCAAACAAGTAGAAAACCCCTGTAGGATTTTGAAAGAGAGAATGGATTGATGTTCACCAAACAGGATCCAGTATAGAAGCCAGGTAGGGTAAAAAGTTCATTTTCTTATTTCACCCCATTTGGTAGGCAAGTGGTAATAGGAAACGCCACATAAATTCTGGTTTCTCACATTAAAATGTGAATAAGAGCTGGTCAATAAACAAAAAATCCTCAAAAAGAGAAAGACATAGCCCCTGTACTTATTAACGACACAAGAAACGGAAGCCTGAAAAGTTGCAACAAATTTAATATTTTATCTTCCAGGTTTTTCATCCTCTTATCTAAGTATGGAAAAGGAAAATTGGTAGTTTACCAAGAGAAAAAGAATCAGTTTGTTTTCAGTTTCTTGCATTTCTCTAGCCAAATAACTCCGGATAGCCTTCTTCTTGACACTAATTACCAAGCATCTAGAAAACAAAACTTTTCACCAAGGAACCAGATCTCAACAAAATTTACAACGACTATGGTCATTCCATAGTTCTAGCAGATGCAACAAGTTAACAGAAAACGGAAAATAGAAACAGAAGCAGAGAGACAGAGACTAAAAAAAATTAACATGCTCCTTATTCATTTGGCCTGCTTAAAGCATTTATTTTGTTGATTAGCTCTTCCAAAAACAAATAACAGCTCAATAAGAGATTGAATTCTTAAAAACAAAAAATTATAAGACTTCCATTCTTTGAAAAATTCTTTATACATATGTAGTTGTATGAATATATAAATAATTAATCAAAGTGATTCCTTTAAGCCTCTCTTTTTTTTAGTAAACTCCATATGATAAGTCAATGAAGAAGGCAAATAACAACTTCTCTGGAAAACTATAAACTTGAACTTTTTTCCTTGCTTGGAAATAAGTTACCACCTTGTTTCACCATTTCTACCTAAAAGAAATCTTATATTTGTTTCCGATCGATGAAGAAAACCTCCGTTTATTACAAACTGCTTGTCCTATATAATTTCTACGCAACTATAAATCCAAACACCTAAACAAACTTCAATCTTTTGCATAAATACATTATATACATACTCCAAATACAATAAACACAAGTTAAAACCAGAAACTTCCAACTACACAAAACCAAATCCAAGAAAATAACCGCAAATTCAGACAAGAAAACAAAGAGAAAACGTGATTACCGGTGTCGCATTCGTATTCCGACACGAGAAATTTTCGGAACAATCAACAGCAGTAGTACCAGTAGCGGAAGAGTCGGAGCTCGAAGCAGTCAACTCGCTCTGACACTTATCCACCGCCACCATATCCGGCTTCGCCATACCATTCTGCGACGATCGCCCCTTCCTCCTGTTAGTCTTCATAAACAACTTCGGTACAGACGAACTCTTAGAGAGAGAAAGTGACGGCGATGTTTTTGGGGCCACTAAAGCCTCCCTCCACATTGGCTGCGCTTTACAGGTGTCAGTTGCTCCAGTAACTGCCACGTCAGCGTTTGCCGATAATATCTCTGCCTAATGTCAGCCAGATATTTTTGTTTAAGCTTTTTCGTCTAATTTTCTAATTATTTTATCGGTGATATTTATTTTTATATATGCAAAAACTTAATTTTTGAAAGTATTTAGTATTCTTTTTACCGAAGTTCTTATAATTTTTACTCGGAGAGGATATAGATGTCACATGTATGCTAGATTCAAATAAGGATGTTAAAGGGTCACTTAATCCGGGCTAATCTTAAACAAATAACAGCTCAATAAGTTAACCTTTCCAAACTGCGTTCCAAGTAATACTCTATTCATGTTGAATAGAGTAATGCAAACAATCTAGTTTTGATTATGATCTTAGGTCTTAAGAACACCACAGAAGCCTATAGCAAGAACTATGACAATATCATTTCATCAATTTATATGGATGTAATACATACCAATTACGAATGCGAAGGTAAGGAAACCAAATATAATTGTCTAAAAGAGCCACAAATTTCATCACTTTCCCTACTGATAATCTCATCTTTATCCATTATGCTTTCATCATGACAAGCACCGAATGTTTGACAAAAAAATTGATAAAGGGAAATAAGAAAAGTAGAAAACTTTATACGATTACCATGTTATGTCGTCCATTAATGGGCACTTTGAAAAAAATACAGAAAATTAAAAAGGAGGGATCGATGGTTGGCTTTGAGCAATCGGTAGTGCTACCGAAAAAAAGGCTAGAGATGGATCGTGAGGATTGGCGAAGGAGAAAGAGAGAATCAGTGAATAAGAAAGTTGGTGATGATCCAGTCCAATTTTAAATGGCTTAATAAGACAGGCCAGTTTGCATAAAATTTAAATACTTAACCGAACTGACTAATTAGCCAGTTTCTGATTTACTTTTAATCAGATCCAATTTTACATACATTGAAAAAGATAAGATACCAACAGTAAGATTTATTACGGAGGTTCTTCAATAACAATAACATAACTATTGTGATTAGGTAGTTAAATACTTCCTCTATTGTGACTTGAACATATATTTTGCATAAGTTATAGAGTAACCTGCTTTGTTTTTTTTTGCGCAGTATGTGATACTATAATTAAACAGCTAGCTAATACCACCCATGCATGAACATAATCTCTCAGATCTAGCCAACAATGTTAATATACATGTCAAAAACTTGCCAGAACAACATCCTAAGAATCCTGATTTTCTATTACTGCTATTGGATTGATTGGTTTTTCATGAACGAGAAAGTTGCCGGACTGAACAAGCAACAACTTGTGCCCACTGTCTCAGCTTTGTCTTCACCGTCTCCGGAGCATCATCTACCAACAACCAACACAAAAACCATTAGATCAATCCAACAGAACAGCTGAAAATTGCTGCAGCAATATTGTGGTCAGCCACATTCATCAAGTACAATTGTTCGTAACAAACTGCAACTGAAGAAGATTCTCCGTCAATTCAAACTTACAGAAGACATAATTCTGAAAACTCCTTACCTTGATCAAATATCGATGATGTATCACCCTCAGAATAAATCGACGACTCAGACGACGATCTTGACAAACTGTTACTGTACTGTCTCTTTACAGCACAGTACAACCCTAAAGCAGGCAACGTATCCGACAACTTGGGATTAAGCTCCGGAGAGTCCGGGCCAAACTCGAATCCCAATTCAATGCACGCCTTCAGCTCCTCCAGATCCACGTCGGTCACGCTCTTGACGCGTCGGAGACGGCGACCGTTGTTGTTCCCTTTGAGCCTGAGCCAGGTCTTCTCCCTCTCCACGTCAGGAGACCAATTGTTGAGAAACTTAGGCGTAGCACCGGACTTTCTCATCAGTTATACCCCTTTCCCGTCGTTGTCGTTGTCGTTGTCGTCGTAGGTGGCGGCGGCGGCTGATGGTGGTTTTATGCTGACCTCTATAGCTTCTAGACTTTCAACACTCTACATAACAAATACTTGCCTGTATACATGTATATATATAGAATATTTTCGACAAACCGGAGGTTTCGGTGTTGTTTAAGGTTCGAAGTTGTTTCCTTTTCGGATTTGATTTTGGCTTTACAAATTGTTAAGATTAAAAAATTCAACCGTCGTTTAAGGTAAAAATTTTAAAGGGGTTTATATTTTGATTCAATTTATTAATTTATTATTAGATTTTTTAAAGTATTGAAATTTAAATTCTTAACCCTTATCACTAAAAATAGATCACCTTATTAATTTATTATTTAATTTTTATAAATGGATCAATTTTTATAAATAAGTATTTTTATTTAACTGTCACTTTTTTAATTAAACTTTAAATTCTTTGTTAGATAAGAATATTCTCTTCAATCATATTTCAAAATTTTTTATTTTATTCGATCTTTAATTAATTTTATGATTATTTAAATTTTTTAAACTTTAAATCTTTCATTATTCTGAAAATTTAATTTACTATTATTTGAGGTAAGGTTAAAGTAGGGACTACAGTCAGAGCGGGGCCCAATGTAACTTGCTAATGATTTATAACCATGTGTCATATAGGTAATTTACATGTTAATTTTAAATTAGTTATAATATCTTTAAACATTTAAATAGTTAAGTTAAATTTTGGTATCCAGAAGAGTTTCTCTTCTTTAATTTGAAAGTTTGATGGTGTATTTAGAATTAGATTAGAAAGATAGATATTTTATTAAATTAGTTTACTCCAAAATTTGATAATTTGAGTAGAGAATTAATTGCAAAACAATATTCAAGAAGGTGGAATTGGAGAAGTACAATTCATGCAATCTAGGTTACTTTAGAGTTAACTACTCAAATCCAAGCCTATTAGCAAATACCATATATAGGTAGAATATTAGCTTGGAGTGTGATCTCATGCAAAGCATAAAATCTTCGAGAGAAGGAAGGTAAATGGGGATATTAGTTATAATTGCTATTGAAATAAAGTGACAGATTTTGTAATTATTTACTAAGGAGATTGATGAACTAGTTTAAATGTTTAATCCGATTAGATCAGATAAGCCATTTGTTATATACTCAAATTCAAATTCAAATCAAATGATAAGATCAAGTTTACTAGATTTTGTTTTTTGATTTTCCAGGCGAAGTCTTTTTCTTGAAATCTTGAGTCATTTTCCTCTAATCTAATGACTTGAGAGATTGGATAAAGACTGGACTGCATTTTTTGTTCATCTTTCTGGTCACCACGTTGGCTTGACATGGCTAATGTTAGATAATGAAAATGTTACAATACGTGTTTAAGTATGATTGGTCACGGGAGTGATATAAAAGATAATATTCTAATAGTTGAAAAGTTATTAATAAATAAATTAAAAGCCTGTTTTCATTTCTTTATTTTTCCTCTTTTATGTTTTCTGGCGGACATTTTCTATTTTCTAAACTCTAATTTCTTTTATTCTTATTTTTCTTTGTCAATTTTCAATACAATAATCTCAAAACTCATTTGATTGTAATATTTACTATCAGAGCCAATAATTATATTTGATCTTTTCTTCTTCTTTATTCATCTCAATCTGTGATTCTTGAATTTTGTTCTTTTTGTTTCGTCTTAATATTTAATTCTTGATTCTTCTTTTTTGTTTCATCTCAATATTTAATTCTTTATTCTTGTTTTTCTTAATTTTTTACATATTAGTTTTTTAATTATCAATTCTTCTTATAATCTTCACTTAAAATCTTAAACATGTTATATTCACGTGAAAGATATCTAAAAGATTTTCTTTTTAATGACAAATTGGCTAAAAGATGATATTCATTAAAGAATTATTTATCAACTGAAGCATCAACAAAATTTGAGATTCAATTTAATCATCACAAGAAGGCAAAATATACATGGGAAAATAGTTTAAAGAATCAATGCCTTTTCGACTTAGAAAATTTGAGCAAAAGATAAAAATAAGTATAGTAGAATTGAAAATCCTACTCAAACAATGTTTTCATCACAATTCAAACTAGGTTTTACCTTTGTCTCTTTTATCATTGCTACCACTAACAGTGTCATTATCATCCAATGACCTGACTTAGTCCACGTAAGTTAAGGGCAAGTAATCAAGATGATGAAGTCAAGGAAGAAGAACTTCGAGATGAAGAAGCGTCTAAAAAATATGAAGAAGAAATAGGAGACATGAATTAAGAAGAAAATGAGGAATTTTAAGGGAACTTTGTGTAAGTATTAGTAGGATGAGTATGAAAAGAGATTTGTTAGGAAGTAAACAAGGTTTATATATAATGATGATAATAATGAGATTGTTGAGACAATAGAGGATGTAGGTTTATATATAATGATGATAACGATGAGATTGTTGAGACAACAGAAGATGTTATCACCCATTGTAAATGGCCTAAAGGGTGTACTGACAAAAAATGAAGCATACGCACTTTATTACTCTAAAGGAAATATATATAATCTTAATGTTTGATCCTAAAGGTGGCAACTTATTTCAACTTTCATTTTCAACTTTGTGGACAAGGTTGTTAAAGAAGAAGGAATTGATACATATAAAAAATAGTGTAAAATAGCCATAATATGTGTTTAAATATGATTAGTCATCATAGTAATACAAAAGATGTATTGCAATACTTGAAGAGTTATCAATTAATAAGAAGCCTATTTCCATTTCTCTTCCCTGCTTTCTCTATAACATTTCTTATTTTTCTAAACTTTTCTTTCTTCTATTCTTTTTATTCCTTTTCAATTCTTGATACAATGTTCTCAAAACTCATTTCATTGTAACAAAAAACTAAAGCCTTCGGGTTAACGGAAGAAACTACTATGAAAGTATTCACTAAGGACTGGAAGTATAAATGTTTACCTCATCTTTCCAAAAGGTAAAGAAGGGCATTGCTCCCCTTCTTCCCCTAGTAAAAAAAGAAGAAGATAACTTGAGTTTCTTTCTTGTCACAATTTTTATTTGAACTTGTATGTCTTTGTCCAAATGATCAACTATATCAAATTAATCTACCATGTAGCTATAATGTTGCATAGTAGATTTAATCTCCTTTTTTTTTTGCATAATTTCAAAACACTAGTCACCATCACTTTACTAACATTCTTTAATGACTATATTATGATTTCTCTTAGATCTTTCTCACCATTCTCACTAACTTCGAGATAGGATATTATGGCATTCTAATTTTCAAGGGACAGACATATTAGATTTGCTAAGTAAAGCTGATATAGAACTTGAGTTTGGTTATAAAAGCCAGGCTCATTTAATAACATGCAAAAAATTTGGCAACCTTAACTACCTAGCCTTTATCCAATTATAGTTTATCAAGGTAATATAAATGGGCGAATAGAGATAAACAAGTAAAACTAGAGTAAATAGTTTGAGAGGACAAGAGTAATTTTACTGATAAAATATAATGAAGACCACATAATAAATAATAGTAAGTGTCCATTTTAATGGCTAACAAATATAAATATACTCATATTTTTATGATATCACTAACTTGAAGATAAAAATTATGAAAAATGGTTAAATACTCAACAAATTTGTATGAAACAAACAAATTGAAAATTTCTCTGTAATATTGATTTGAAAAGACTATTACCCTAAGCAAACATCATAAACCTGTCAATCAAGCAAACATCATAAGAGATGTTTGGTTTTATACAAGTGAGGTATCTTAAACCCTAATAATTTTATTAAAATAAATTAGATCAACGAAAGAGCCTTCTCTATTCTTTGAGAACCTTATAATCCACTAGATTTTTCATGGAATTACAATCTTACATATGAAATTTCTTCAAAAATTTTAATAGCATTCATCTTTTTAAAAATAAAATATATTATCTCTTTGAATATATGCAAAGGAAATATGACATTAGTCCAAGGTTTGTCATTTTGAACTTATGCTTCACAGACTTTTTGAAGTCTTTTAATCATTTTAGGATTATTGTTTATAAAGATTATATCATCGACATAAAGACATAACAACAATATATTACCTAAATCATTGATTTTAACATACAAAGCGTCTTCTAATAGGCACTTTTTGAAACTATTTTTATGAAAAAATGAATCAATGCATTTGTTTAATGCTCATGGTGCTTATTTGAGATAATATAATTCTTTATTTAACCTATACACCTTATCTTCACTTCTTTGCTTTAAGAATTTAAGTGGTTGTTTGATGAAAACTTCCTCTTAAAATGGATCATTTAGAAAGATTGTCTTTACATATATTTGATAGATTTTTTGTTAGTTAAATACAGCTAAGGAAATTATAATCCATAAAGTCTCAATTTGATCTATAGGAGGAAATACCTCTTGATAATCAAATTCAGACATTTATTAAAAAATCTTCACCTTCAAACTTGCTTCATGTTTTTCTACTTCTCTACTTGCCTTCATTTTATTCTTGAAATGCCACTTTACATCAATGGGTTTATGTCCTTGTAAAATGTTTGTAAGCTCCCATGTGATGTTCTTTTCAGTTGACCTTACTTCCTCCATTATGATCTTTACCCACTTAGGAAATTAAATAAATTCTTCAAACTCAATAGGGTCATAATATGCGTACATTGAAAAAAATGCACCATATTTCTATCATTATCAAAGCTTCATCAAGAGATACCTTATAATCTGGTAAACTGATAGGACGTTGTCTTTGTCTCTATGGCCTCTCAGTAACTATAGAAATGTGTGGTGTAGGAGGAGCTGGTGCAATTTCCTCATTTGTATTAGGAGCTTTAACTTAAGGAGCTTTTCTAATAATTTTAATAAGACATCTTATGAAACTTTATGCATTTCTAAATCCCGTTTCCATGCTTCATCTTTAGCAAAATCCATATCTCTACTAATAATCACCTTATTTATTACTAGATTAAATAACTTGTACCCACCATATGTGTAATTGACAATGATTGTTTTCTCTCCTTGATCATCAAGCTTCATCCTTTTTGATATTGGTATATAGGTATAAGTAATAGCAACAAACACCTTAAGATACTTCACTTTTGGTTTGATAATAATCCACGCTTCTACAAGAGTAATATTATCAACACTCCTTATTGGAGACATGTTCAATAAATAAATAAAAAAAAGCTCACCCAAAGAAGCCTTCAACATGCCCTTGACTCTGTCTAAAAAGATCCTATTCTTCTGTTTGACCGCTTTGTTATACTGTGGAGTGTAAGAAGAGTGATTTGATATTGTATTTCATATTCTTCACAATACTTTTAAACTTATTCTTAGTACATTCACCCCTATCATATGTGCACAATATCTTTATACAATTGTCACTTTGTCTTGTCACGTGAGTTTTAAACTTCTTAAAATAAGTAAAAACTTCATATTTATTTGACAATAAATAGGCTCTTTTTTTTTGGTATAATCATCAATAAAGATCAACAAGTACCTATTATTTTCATTCAACTCAAAATTCATTAGACCAAATATGTTAATATGAACAAACTCATGTGACCAGATTGCATTTTGACTATTTCTAACTCCAAATGGCAATATGCTTTGTTTTCCAATAATGTGAGCTTCACATAATTGACTTGGATGGTTTATACTCTACAAGTTTTTGCATATATAACTTTGAGCAAGCAACTTCAAACTTGGAAGCTTAAATGGCCAAATCATAGGTGCTATAGCTAAGACTCACTTTAACCATATTATGGAAGCATATATAAACATCATTAGAAATGTCAATATGAAAAATACAATTTTTTGTTAAAGGGACCTTAAGAATAAGTGTACCTTTTGTATCAAAAATTGAAAAGTGATCGTCACGATGATACTATAATACCCTTTTCTAATAACTAACTCAAGCTAAGCAGATTAATCTTGATGTTTGACACATATAAAATAGTTGAAATATAAATATGATCTCAATTCTCCAATTTGATTAAAATTCATCTTTTCCCCATTATTGGTACTGTAATATCATTGGTGAACTTAACTTTGGAGTAGACAGACTTATCAAGATTATAAAAAAAACTCTTCTTACCATTTATATGGTTGTTGCACCTTGTATCAGGAAACCATAAACAATAATTTGGCATTTCATCAGTTGTTGTAAACCTTAAGAGGGTGTGGTTATGATTGTCATCTTCTTATATAAAATGAGAGCTTTGATCATCCTCTTTATATCGACACTTACTGGAGTAATGACCATGTTTATGACATAAATAACATTCAATATTGACTTGTCATACCTTCATTTGCCATGACCATAACCTTAACCATTGAAAATTTGATGTTGATGTTGGTATAATGTTTGATTTACTTTAATCATTTTGATTGCCTTCAATTCCATGACTATGACCATCATATTCTTTATATGTAGTGATGACTGTCACAATCTCATCCTCTACCATGTGAATTTTCATATCCTTGAGTTGTTTCACCAACTTATACAATGTTGGTACAAGTTAAACCTTAAGGTTTGTTTAATTAGCTTCTCTAACTACTACTTATTTATGCGTTGCTTATAGACTTGCAAAGTGCTATATACCTTGTCGATAGTCATCAAGATTATGAACTTCTTTAATAATTACCACAACATGCTTAAATTTGAAGTCAACAACCTAAGATTTTCTCCATTTTAACTTACTCTTTGTACTTCTCTATTTTCATTTGATTTTTCCAAGTAAGAAGTCAACTTACATAATTAGCCATAGTCTCAAAAGAATCTATTTGTAAAATTTCATATTGATGTCTCAAGGTTTAAAGTTATACTTTGACATAGTTACTTTCGCAATCTTCTCAAACACTTCATCATTCACTCCTTGATGAAAAAAATACAAAGCCTTCTTTTTTTTTTAATTTATCCTTACCATAAATAACCTTCTGCACACCACGAGTATTGTCTTTAAAATTAGTAATGTCAGTCATCATGATACTTTATAACTTGTGGTTTTTGAAAAGCATTTTAAATAGTCTATTGATTACAACTTTTTTCATTTAAGATATGAATTAAAAATTAGGCTAAATTTTTCGTGACTATAGCTTTAATAGTAGTTTTGTAATAAAGATAAGAAGTAAAATTGGAATTAATAGATTGAGTAAATTTTTACTAATAAAATACTATGAATATTATATAACAAATAACAACAAATGTTTATTTTATAAAACAATACAACTAAGCTCCTATTTTTATGCCACTACTAACTTAGAACACACATGGCTCACTAAATTAATGGGCAATGGACAAATTGAAAACCATAACTGAAAATTCATAATAGAATTAGCCCTAGTTCTTTTCCTATTCTAGGAAGCAAAAACCTAATGGATGGATGCCTAGTTGTCGAAAGGATATTACCTTTAAGGATTGCACGAATTGGGCTCTATTGAACTCTAGAACATCAAATTAAAAGACGTAAGTAGTGACATGATCAAAGTCCAAATTTAATTATTAGACTTAGTTGTTGACTTAAAAAAGCAGGCAGACGATGGGGAATTATGTTTCGCATGATATGCTCCACTGCCATGCCTCCTCATGAAGATGTGCCAGCATTGTAGTCCCACTCATCACTCACTTTGAAGAAGCTTAAGACCGTGAGTACCAAAAATGGTAAATGGGACATGGTCTTTTATTGCTATGATATAGTATTGTAATGGTGGAGGAATCAAGAGTGTGCCACGTGGTGAGGGGAGCCACACTAGTCTATCAGTGCTAGAGCCTGGAATGTTGGAGATTACTCGTCTCCTCTGGATAGGGATATTGGACATTATTTATATACGTGGATCTCTGACTGTTATGATTTAAACTGTGTAATTATATGTTTTATTTGTAAACATCATAAGCTCTCAAAACCTAAGCTTTAATGATCTTTGGGAATTAATACGGCATGGTGGCTGCACTTGCCAATCATCTGTGGTCCAGCAACACAAATCGAAACCGTTGGCAATATCCTACGGCTGACATCAAATACCAACAAACAGACGCATCTCACGCAATTTTATCCTACTGTTCCCAATCCCAACCGATCCAACAGAAACAACCCCAACTAGTCACCATCCAATGCCCATGTCGGAAAGCTCAACTCCACGGTCGCCATTGTCCCATGTTGCTCATGAACATTGGCGCCTAGTCACATCACTGTTTCACCTCATTCATGATTGGCCCACGTTACCTGATGTTCGTGGTTAGTACAATATTTTAGTGGGAATACAATTAAAAATTTTTGAAAAACATGAAAGAGACCTGAAATTGGAAGCTCCTTAAATGCGGGCAATAGACACCTGGCGACTCAGAGAAACGCCACACTCTTCTCCTGCTCTCCTCTTCTCTCTCTCTCTCTTCTCATCACCTATTTTTATTTTTTTGCCCCAAAAAATCCAAACTTTTTATAAATTTTTGCTGAAATTAGATAAAAGGTGAGCAAAAGTAATCCAAGTTTTTATGCCTCTCTCCCTCTCTCTCTCTCTCTCCCCCTCCCATTCCCCCTGCCCCTCAATCCGTCATTTCTATTATTACTGTTCTATTTTCATTTTTATCTTATTACTTTTTCCCTTTTATGATCTTTTATTGCAATAAAGTTTGCATCTTTCCCACTGAAATCACTTGTTGGACAATAGGTTGTAACAAAGTTTAGAATTTGAACAGTTGATTGGTTTACTAGATCCTTTTTTGTGGTTGTGGAAACTTAAACTGGGTGATGAAAATGGGTTTGAAGTTGGATTTTACCTTTTCTTTTCGTTCACTTTTCTGCTTAAAGTTGCTGGGTTTAGATGTTGTTTTTGATTTGGAAGATGGGTCGGTTTAAACTAGTGACCTGAGGACTAACATCTAAAGTGATGACTGAAAATGATCCACATTTGGTGGTGGATGAAGAAGCCTGAGAGATTGGGC
>JAOQMM010000173.1:22151508-22162373 GCA_027563515.1 Erythroxylum platyclados
CGGGGCAAAACTGTGAGGGACGGGGAGTACCGGGCTAGGCCCAACCCGTAGCCAAAGCGGACAATACTTGTAGCGGGTGGTTGCTGGGCTGTTACAGAATATGTGACTTGCACTCAGATTGATACTGACCAAACCTTTTACACTTGAAACATTGAATATTGGATTTATCCTGAGGAGATTCACTTTCCCTTGCTCCTAGTATACAATTGGTTCGGAAATTTTTGCCTCCTCTTTCTCTGAAATTTCAACTTCTTTAAGTATTCTTTGTTTTGCCAATTGTAGGTTCCTTCTCATTTACTTGAGCTTTTAGAACTTGCTCCATTATGTTTGGTGATTTTTCATTCATACGCATTTCACTGGACTCTAATAAGGCTTGCAAATCATTGAGAGTCATGGACTCCATATCTTTAGACTCTTCAATGGCTGTGACAACATAATCAAATCTACTAGTCAACGTCCGTATGATCTTCTCCATGATATCTTTCTCCGTAATTTCATGACCATTATTTTTCATCTCATTGATCAATTTTTCAATTCGTGAAAAATAATCACGAATACTTTCATCTTTGCCTTGCTCCATCAACTAGTATTGCCTTTTCAAACCTTGTAATCTTTTTCGTTTAACTGTGTCTGCTCCTTCATACGTTTTGAGCAAAATATTCCAAGCCTCCCTTGCTGTTTTAGCATGGAATATTTTTTCAAGTATCGGCAACTCAACATACTGACAAATTAAAAACAAAGACTTTTCATTTAATAAACGATCACGAACTAGTTGTAGTGATTCTTCAGTCGTCCGTGCTTCTTTTTCTCCTAAATCTTTCTCCAAATTTTCACCATATTCGTTGCTTTTCAAATATAACTCCATCAAGAATTTCCACATCGCAAAATTATTTTTGCCATCAAACTTGAAAATAGATAATTGCATTGGTTGAACTTCAGTTGTTGAACTCGAAGCTATCTTGATCTACTTGAGCATTTTAACCGAGCTCTGATACTAGATGTTGGCAATTAGATTGCTTAGAAATAAACTCGTTTGTCAAAATACACTCACTTATTCATTGAGAGAATGAATTGTACAAAGACAAACCCACATTACAAACTTTCATAACTCAAAACCCGTTATGCGTTAGCTTGCTGAAGCTAATAATCCAAACTTACGCACACTTCTTACTTTTTCCCTCTCTCTATGCATATGTCTCTTATCATATGGCCAATGCCATATTTATAAGCCTATAATGTCGGTTTACAAGGAGTAGTTGACAATTTGTAATTGCAAACTATTAAGAGTAAGACAAATTCAATTTATATTGTTAATTTGACTAAGTCAAATTCTTCGTAGTTAAGTAATCTAAAGACATCATTGAATCAAATTTATTTTCTCCCATAAGCTCATACCTAATTTTTTTCTTAAAAAAGGGGTCTTAGGCGGGGGTTCAAACTCGGGCAATCAAACCTTACCGTGCCTGATGCCCGAAAGTTATAATAAAAATGCTGTCAACTTGTCATTTTACAAAAAATGATGTTATCTTTTATTGTTAATTAAAAATAAAAAAAATCAGGGCAGGGCTACTCGGTTCAGTTGAGCTCAAGCTCGACTACCTCGAAAGCTAGATAGAAGCTATGGAGTGTAGCTCTGTCCTGATCAGTCTCGACCTAGACTACCGCCACCTCTAAAAACAAATTAATTAATCATAAATCATAACCTTCTTATGTTTTGTGGGTCCCACTTTCATCTTAATTATTCAATCAAGTAAAGGCCGATAACTTCTGATTTACCTCTCTTCTCTAACACTTTCATACATTTCTAGCAGAGCTTTTCTCTGATGGCGGCACCTTCCACTTTCATTCGCTCTCCTCTCGCTCCGTCACTCTCCTCCGTCTCACTCAGCAACCGCGTGTACAGTTCTACCTTTCTATGTTTCCCTCCGCCAACACCAAGAAATCTCGTCCTCAAATTGGGTCCTCCTCTTCCGTTGAAGGTCCTTTGCGCTCATGGTTCTAGAGGTACTATTATTACGACACTTTAAGATCCTCATTCCATCTCTCAATTTTCTTCTGTTTCGTTAAATTTTGAATCTTTTCAATTAAAGATTCAATCTTTCTTTGGTGGCTCTTCTTTTAAATGACTGCTTAGTAATTTTAGCTTCCAAACCCTGGAATTTTTTTTAATAAAATGAGGTATTTGGAAGTTGATTTTGTGTTCATTTTGTTGTCTAAGGCCGCTCAGTTGACAAAACATGCCGAAAGGGATCACAAAGAAAACGATTGTTGAATACTTAAACGGATACTGAAAAATGGCTAAAAATCGTGGATTGTTTTAATAATATAACAAGCAAGGATTGCTCTTTAATTGTGGTCCGTGATTATCTTCTACCCTTTTTGGGTCCTTTTATTTTCTTATTTATTTGCTGCTTCTGCTAGGTTGTTTTATGTTGAGTTGGAAAGTATCAACTTGTTGATTGGGTGAAGCTAAGAAAATGTGAGACGGTTGGATGTTAGTGATTATGCTAGCTAGAGGTTTTTCATTGAAGATGAGATGCTCGCACAATGATTTCGATGAAGAACGGATGCTGGGTATCACTTGATTAAGTTGGTGTGAAGTGCTTTTTCTTGCTTATAGTTTTTGTGTGCCACCTGGATCTTATGGTCGACACTTGACGTGATATTTTTATCTCTATGTTGTTAAAAATTATGTTCCTTGGAGAATGGGTTGAAATATTGGATCCTTCTTCTTCAGCATTGGCTTAATTTATGCTTGTTCTATGGTTTGTCATTGACCTTCTATGCATGAGGTGTTAGTCAGACATATGAAGCACACACATATTGGATGCCATCTTAACATGTTTCGAATATGTTTAGCGGCAATGGTTACAAAGGACTCTTGGGAGAATTCGATTTTGGAAAGTGACATACCTGTCCTGGTTGAGTTCTATGCAAGTTGGTGTGGACCCTGCAAAATGGTTCACCGGGTGATTGATGAGATTGCTGGAGAGTACGATGGGAGGCTTAAGTGTTTTGTTCTCAACACGGACAGTGATATACAAATTGCTGAGGACTATGAAATTAAGGCCGTGCCTGTGGTTCTGCTATTCAAGAATGGGAAGAAGCAAGAGTCTGTGGTTGGCACCATGCCAAAGGAGTTTTATATTGCTGCAATTGAGAGGGTGCTGCAGTTGTAAACGCAGCTCTCATGGGAGGAACTCATCCTTTGTCAGGATTTTTTTTGGTCATATTACAAGAGTTGTTTCATCGGATTCTTAATTTGCATATAAGGACATTACATGTACAGTGTTATAAATGTGTGTTTATTGGTTACCTTAGGTGATGAACTTTGATTACCTTAGCACATCCTTTCTCTGAACTTGGGAATTACTATGATATGTCCATTAGCCTGCTCTTTGTTCCTGAACATTTTACTTAAGGAGACATAAAAAATGGCTGTATTTTTTCTTGAGGATTACTTTGTTCTCTCTCACTTGGTGCTGCATCTATCTCGGGAAAATGGAAATATGACCACAAATGGATACGAATTCAGTAGGATGATGCATTGTTACAGAAGAAATTCTCCCCTCCTATGCTGCAATTATGTTCGTCTCTCATTTCCCTTTCTTGGTGTGCCTGGGTTGGTCTGGGATGGTGATCCTAGTCGAATTCTGCCCTTTAATCTTGATGTAGCATAACATACGCGACAGACAGTGTGCGAATATTGACAGAGACCTCCCGCAGTTTGAAAGCCTTATAAAGATTCCACGAACCAATCGGATTACACCTAATAAAACTTCTTTATATCTATAATTTATTTTCTCAAAAATAACAATTATGTTTTTTTTGGGAAATGAATAAAATATATTAACATTAGTAAAAATTAGTTCAACATTATAATGAGTACATGAAAGTGACTGTCTGTCAATTTAAAGCATGATTAGAAAATTTGACGGAAGATAAAATCTATCAGCTCAGTTATAAGATCAGTACAACATGTTAGTTATAAGTTTGATCTATCTTTCATGTTAGGTGAGAAAATTTTGTGCATTTTTTGCAATAACTACAGCTCTAATCCAGTTAAGAATACTTCAAGGCTAACCAGTACTTGTCTTCTACACTCTTCTTGAACAATCTGTCGTTTCTTTCTTTCCAAAGGGTGTTAATGTTGGTGGTGAATGCTGCTTTAAGCAATATGGCATTTTGCTTTCCATGCTTTCTGTGGTTCAACGAATCCTCCCATGCATATGTGTAATTGTCACTGCCATCATATGTTGAGTTTTGCTCCAAATTGCTTTCGAATATCTGCATAGAAACAAGAGGTGATTTCTATCTTCAACGGCTTCTTTGCATAATTCACAAATTGTTTCATTGGTGCCAAGCCATCTACTCTTGGTTCTAAGTATGTCTTTGATCACTAGCCAAGTGGTAATTGAGGCTTTAGGATTTAAAGTTTGTTTCCATAGGAGGTTGTACCATGGAACATCTGCTCAACTATTTGTGATCATCCTATGACATGATTCATTTGTGATCTTCCACTTGAATTGGAGGTCCAAATGATGAGGTCTTCTTCATTCCTTTTGACAATTATAGTAAGTGTTCAACAAGTAGTGAATACCTCTAAAACTCCTATACCAATCATCGTTCAATATTACTTTTAAGGTTCCAAAAAATTATATTCCTCAAAAGACTAAGATCAGTTCTTTGTATAAAGGAGCTTGCAATTATCGAAACAGAATCATGTACTTTAACCATTTCCCAGCTTATGCTTAATTTAAGGATACATCATATCTCTCAATTTTAACAATCGATTGAAAATTTAAGAAATCTCTCTCGTACAATTAAATCTCTCTCGTACAATTAACCTGCCAATACTCATAGGAAGAATGCTAATTTATTCTTTTAATTTTAATAATCGGAGTGGAGCATATTAACGAATATATATCATATCTGAAATCCATGATAACATGGGGCACATGTTTATTCAAATCAAAACCAATTTTAGATTTATGTGAAAATCAACATATTGAATGAGTTTGCCATTGTAATTTCAATCACACCACCATTTGGTCGCTGTCTAAACAACCTTTATACCTTTTATATAGTCAGAAAATATTCCTAAATTCCCAAATTTTCAATTTCTCTTTTTTTTTGTCTTCCAAATTAAAAAAAGGCTCATCATGTATATTTACCAAAATAATATAATTTAGCAAATATTAGAGCATTGTCAAAGTTTAACATAAATTCTGGTGTGATCTCTAAAGGCTAAAGCATACCTTTCGTCATTTTAAATAAGCTATGTAATTTAATGGTAAGAAGAAAGTATTTATGATTTAACAAAAATTGGTCAAGTTTTAGCACCAACTTGAATTAAATTAGAGAACTTAAACTTTCTTAATTTGAAAACATTTGAGTAATTATTAATCATAAAATTTTAAGGGTTTTTTTAATTTTTGTTTTTATTTTAAAATAAAAATTTAATTATTGATAACAATTAAATATTAAATAAATTATACTTAAAATACTTTTTAATTTTTAAAATAAACTTATTAAATAATTTGATTATATTAATCATAATTCTATTTATAATTAAAGAATATATATTTAATTGAAAATAAATAATATTATAAAAATAAAAAATAAATTTATTAAGTTTTGAAACTGAAAAATAAAAGACTTAAATAAATAAAATTTTTATTAAATTTTAAAAAATAGAAAACTAAAATTTTTATTCTTGAGAAAAGGGGACTCGTGCTGCCGATATGCCGCATCCCTTATCTTAACAACAAAGGAAAGAAATTCGCGGAATTGGAGACTACGACGTTACTGTCGGTTAGGGCTTAATAATCCCCTCGGAACCTTGTTTGGGACTTATACGTACATTTATAAACTCTATTCTATACAGGCACAGCTCCTCTACAGTACTTCCAAGAAAATGCAAGAAAACCAAGGACGTGTGTGATACGATCTTCATTTGTGAGATTCCAAACCCCATATTTTGGTAAGTTCAATCAATAGCCGAAACCCTAAAAACATGATTCCAATTTCCTTCCTTTGGTCCAGCTTCCAATTTCCTTCTTTTGGTCCAGCTCTAGTTCTTCTTATTCCTCTTATCTTGATTATATATTTATCTGGTTCTCATTCGATCTTCGATCTTTTATCTTTTTTCTGTTTTTCCCTCTTCAAGATCAAACTTTCTTGGTTGTCGGAGAGGACTTAAACCTAATTTAATAGAGGGCATGAGAAGGTACGTCTTTTTCACATTCATTTATGCCGTTTTCTTTTCAGATGATGGTTCTTCGTTTCAATCGGTAACGATTTGTAGATTTGATGTTCTTTTTTGTGCTGGGTCGTGGTGGGTTGCTTGATAGTGCTGGAAAAGTGATGACAATGAATAGGCGATTCTGATTATAGAGTTTGTGGTGTGGATGAGAGTAATTTATTGACTATTGAGTTTGTTTCAAGTCTTGGGGTTTTTGAGTTGAAGTAAGACTAATAAAAAGAATTGAATTTGCTTTTGTTATACCTTTCTGCTGCATATCGGAGTTTTAGTTATCACTTTGATTTGATCGAACTGATTTCTTTATTTATGTTATGGCTTACTTTGCTGGGTTGTAGCTCTGGAAACTTTCTTGATGGTACCTGTGAGATTCCATTGCGCCTTGAATTTAAATTCCTTGTTTTAAAGTTATCAATCATGGGCATGCCTGTTACATCAAGAAATTTAAACATGTTGTCACTTTGTCGTGATTATATAGGTTGGAGCTGTATCTCAATTGTTAGTCAACCAAAGCATTTCTCACAATAACAGTCATCAATCCATTTATAATGACACCAAGCAGACAGATATATGACAGATTTGCTGTTACTGTCTGATAGTACTGTGTAATTGGACTATTTCTGAAAATAATTTGTTGTATGATTACTTCCAAGTATAGTTTGTTTACATCGTAAAAATGCAAAAGCCATCATAATGGTGGCAGACTTTGTATCCATGGTTAATGTGAAGTCATGGTACTCCACAACTTTTGGGACCCTAATCTTTTCCTTTTTGTATTATATCCACAATCTACAACAAGTGTTCACTTCATTCGAACAGTTTGCATTTTGATATTGATTAATTTGAGAAATCTAAACTCAAGGTCAAACTTTTCCAAATGGGGGAATGACAAATAATCAATTAAAGATTCCCAGGTTAATGTTAATGACTAAGATTCTTAACAAGGGATAAAATAGAATGTCATAAAGTTACACTTATTTTATGTTCCTTTTTAAGGTGTTTGGATGTATACATTTCTTTTCTACAATGCATCGGTGATGTATACTTTCTTATGCTTATCATCAGGAACTTTTAGCCCTATAAAAGAACATACAGTATCGATGGCTAATGCAAATACTTTAGCATCAACAGTGCCTGTAGATCCTTCTGAACAGAGAGGAGCCCCTATGGCAGATCCAAACATTCCTGCAGTTCAGCCTCGTTTAAACCAGCAGCATCGAAGCTCATTGGATGGTTCTGTTGCCATCCTCTGGGACATTGAGAACTGCCCTGTGCCTAGTGACGTTCGGTCGGAAGATGTAGCTGGCAATATTAGAATGGCTTTGAGGGTGCATCCTGTAATTAAAGGAGCTGTTATAATGTTTTCTGCCTATGGGGATTTTAATTCCTTTCCCAGAAGACTCAGGGAGGGCTGCCAGAGAACTGGTGTTAAACTCATTGATGTTCCAAATGGTAGGAAGGATGCCGCTGACAAGGCTATTTTAGTGGACATGTTTCTTTTTGCCCTTGACAACCCTCCACCTTCATCCATCATGCTTATCTCTGGGGATGTTGATTTTGCCCCTGCACTGCACATACTAGGTCAACGGGGATACACTGTGATTCTTGTCATCCCTTCTGGGGTGCGCGTTTCATCTGCTCTTATCAGTGCTGGTAAGTTTGTATGGACTGGCCTAGTGTGGCTCGTGGAGAAGGCTTTGTAACTCCCTCAAAGGCTTTACCGCCCCCTCATGGAAGACCTCTTGATATTGCTGGGTATCTCATGGGTTGCCATATAAGTGACAACCTTGATTCTCAAAATGAAGAAGAAGCTATTGTATATAGAGGGGTCATGCAGAGCTTTTACAACTCTAGGGATTTCTCTGTAGTATCACAGTCTTTATCAGAGTATAATGGCAATTGTTCCATGTCGTTTCCTTGTTTCCCTAACAGTATGAGGTCACAGAGTCTCCCATCTGGCTTAAATGAAGTTTCGGGAGGCCTTATTTCCTGTGATGATCAGTGTCATTCTACCATGTGGGTTCAGCCAGGGGACATAAATGGCCTCAAGGGACAGCTGGTAAAGTTACTTGAACTTTCAGGTGGATGTTTGCCTCTTACTCGTGTTCCTGCCGAGTACCAGAAGGTATATGGACGACCTCTTTATGTGTCAGAATATGGGGCATTCAAACTTGTGAATCTCTTCAAGAAGATGAGTGATGCAATAGCTATAGATGGCAAAGGCCAAAAGAAATTTGTTTACCTTCGAAACTGGAAAGCAAGTCCGAGTGCACCGCCTTTAGTTCTGGCAAGGAACGATAAGAAAAAGGGAATTAAGGATGATAGTTTGGATAATATGCTAGGTACTGGATCTTCAGATGAGTTCTCAGATGAGGAAAGAGTGGTGGTTGAGGAGAATGAAGAGAGGAGGATCCGAGGGAAGGCTAATGTTGCGAAAGAAACTCGATTTGAAGTTGATAATGGAAACATTGAGCAATTCAAGTATGAATTACAGGAGATCCTGGTGAGCTACTCTTGCCGGATCCTTTTGGATTCTTTTGAGGCAATATACCAACAGAGATACAAGAAACCTGTGGAATATCAGAAGTTTGGTGTGGATCAGCTGGAGGCGCTTCTTCACAAGGTATATGATGTTGCGATCGTGGATGAAGACCCAATAAGCAAGAGGAAGTTTCTAATTGCAGTTGGTGGATAGAAAGACGAAAAAAAAACAAGTTATTTTTACTTGCAAAGCTCAGACAGAAATATATGGAACATTGGGTTCCTGCTGTCATCCTCTTTCGTGTTTAATAATGATAGCGGAATGCTGGTTGACATTTATTCTTATTGCCCACTTCACGGACTCCAATGTTAATCCTCAAATTTCCATGGCAAGTGATCAAACTACTAATTTGAGGTATGATCACATAATTTCCATTTGTCCATCAAAGAAGAGAGATGGAATGGTTAGTCCTTCCCCCTCTGCTGAAAGCCGCTCGTTCCAGTTATTCTTTACCTTGCAATGGTGCTTCTGTGGAATGAATTTGCGTGAATGTATATGATATGAACTGATCTCGTGTAAATTACTGTTATTTAGAAGAATAGAGACTCCTACTCCCAAACTACAAAACAGCTTTTTTTACAGAATCCTTTGGTGGTCGACATATTAGTTTGATGACGATGACAACTTTATCGAGAAAAAAATGTCAAAACTTTTATTCTTCGATGTAACCATCATGTGTGAACATGTGATTGATATGCTGTTTTGGCCTTTTCCAAAGGAGAAATCTGTATCGTCAAATTGACTCATCCCTCAAGCCGTAGACTTTGGGTGTTGTGATTTGATCTTTTTGTTGGGAAATTAAGCAGGGATTCGATTTTGTGTGTAGCAGAATACATGCCAAATTTTTTGTTTTGATTTATTGAAGTCAAAATCACATAAATTTTTATAAAATGATTTGATACATAAATTGTATAAAGTAAAAATTATAATTTGTACTTTATTATAAACTTTGATTCTTTTTGTTGTTTTCTCTTTTTTTTTTCCGGAGTTGCACAAGTGTTAGGTATTTAATGGTATTCATGGAATATTTTGAAAGAATTTACAATTATTGCAGGGAGAGATCAACAAGGAGTGCTAATTTGGAGTATAAGCATATCTATAATAGGTTTAATTTAAATTAAATTTTAATTATAAATTATAATTTTAAGTTATAACTAAATATTAAATATGTTCAAATAGATCCAATATCTCATATTGAAAATTATTTATTAAATATTAATAAATTATAAAATTTTCTAAAATTTATAATCAAAATATCTTTTCTCTTCAATATGTTCTTTGAGTGGGACCAATTAAGTTCCTAAATATATTGCCAATAGATATAAATTGTAACCTTAAATCATTTTTAAGATTAGATAAATTAAACTAATTTAATTTATCTTTTATTCTTTAATTAAATAATTTATATGTATCCATCAAAATTGACATCTATCAATACATCATCACCACCTAAATATTTATGAATGTTAAAGTAATTTTAACTAACCTTCATGTATATGATCTTTTCATATAATTCAATTTTTTCATCTTACAATGTTTCGATTAGACATAGAATATAAAATTAATATTTACTTTGCTTGAGTCCAATTATGTCAGTTTTCCGTCATTAGTAATTAATAATGTTTTAAAAACTTGACCAAACCGACCGGTCCGACCCCAAAAAATCGAACCGGCCTGGTTTCCGATCCATTTTACACTTATAACCTCTGTGAGTAAAAACCGGCCGATTTATTAATAAAACGGGCGATGTTTAGTAAACTGGGTGGGTTTTTTAAAAACTGGTTGGGTAATAACCTAACCAATCTTTTGAACATGTAGGTCTCGCATCCTTTAATTATGTGAGACCCACCATAAATATCTTCTCTCTCTTCTTTAACTCATAAAAATAAAGCATGTAGGACCTACCATGATCACCCCCTCTCTTTAATTTTTGAGTTTTGAATTTTTTTTAAAATTCACACATTCTAACTAATAATTTATTTTAAAATTTTATATTCTTTATTTTTCTCTTTACATTTTAATTTAAAATTTTGTTTTAAATTATTATTGTTAAAAAATAAA
>JAOQMM010000173.1:22189537-22206457 GCA_027563515.1 Erythroxylum platyclados
GAACAGTATGCCAAGAGCATGTCTCCCTGTATGGGCACGGGCCTCTTTAGAGCACAACATCATGGTTGATAAAAAGGACAAAAGGGCTGGTTCACCAATTCTTTTGCGTGAAGGCTGCTTATGAGCTACATGTCAGTTGTCACTGTCTATGAGCTCCCTACATTGGTTTTTGCTGCATTGCTGAACCCTCTTCATCTTAGAGCTTTTTAGCTTTCACAAATTAGAACTGCTACTTGGTATCTTGTTTATAAGAAATACATGTGTCAGTAAAGGCAGTGTGTTTTGTATTCTTTAAAGTCCTTGGAGATCAAAACTGGTAATAAAGTTCTCATATTTGTTTATTTGTAATAAAGTCCAAAAGTATATAAAATTCATAAACCCTAAAATGGGCAACTAGGTTCTCGCAAAGGATTTTTCATATATCAAAATTGGGAAGTTATTGTTGTAATTATAATTCAATTATCAATTAATATCTTTTCTTGAAAAATGAATAAGAAATTATATTAACAATAGCCCAACTATAAACTTGGTTCAAAAGAACTAGACTATACAGCTATAAAAAAACATTTACTGACTATGACCTAATGGAGGTACTAGTCATAACATCGAAGGGACAAAATTTACAAGGGAACCTTAGGCAAACTACAAGTCATAGATTTCATCTCATTTGCATAGGAGGGGTTAACTGGTTTTGAGTGTTCCTGGCCAATAAAGCGGATCTAATCCAAGTAATAATCTTGTCAGCTAATTTGTATTTATCCTCCTTTACTTGCTTGTACAACCTATAGTTCCTCTCTCTCCATGTCATATATATGGTATTAGTAAAAACTACCTTATATAGGATAACATTCTCCTTCCCTGGTTTAGAATGATTGATGCCCCATCTCAATGTGGCCTCTCTTTCATAAGTAGCGTGTATTACTTCCAACAGATGAAGAAGCCAGCTCCAAATAGCTTTAGAATAATCACAAGCAAAAAACGGATGGTTTCTGTTTTCATCAATATAGTGGCAAAGAGCACAGATGGTATGAGAAGGGTTGAACCATCTGCATTTGGTCCTCAGCTTCTTGTTTATGGCTAACTAGGAAATAAAGGAAGCTTTGCAGTTCAAAGAGTTCTTCCATACCAGATTGTACTAAGAGACCACCGTTAGCTCATTTTTGAATATTCTATGGCAAGAAACATTGATAAAACATCCTTGCGGGTTAGGGGTCTAGCAAACAGAGTTAGGAAATCGAGAATCCCTCATACGTGGTAAGTACTTTTGCAGAGGTGAAAATCCTCAAAAGTTACCTCTCCATTCCCCCTCTTGAATTAGATCTGCCACCTTAGCTTCCAAAGGCAATCTATTTCTCATATATGAAAAGTTGAACTTTGAATGAGAGGGCTAACATCTAACTAGTTGTCAAACCAGAACCAAGTATTCTCTCCATCATTGATCTTATATTTAATGTGTGGGTAGATCATGAATCGTGTTTTCAGCAAAAGGTTGAAGAACCAAGAAAATTGGCTGGACTTCTCAACATGCCAAAAGTTTTGATTTGGAAGGTGAACTACATGGACCCATTTTGCCTAAAGAGATTCCTTATCTGAGATCAATCTCCAAATCCTCTTGATAAGTAATGATCTTTGCATAGTAGTTGTAGAGATGATACTTAGCCCGCCTTGTTTCTTAGGAGTGGTAATATCACTCCATTTAACTTTGGCACTTTTAACAAACTCACACTTTCTAGACCATAGAAAGTCTTGAGTAATTTGTCAATATCCTTGATTATTTTACGAGGAAGAGCAATATGAACTAACCAATGGATGTGTAAGTTGGACAGCACTGAGTTGATCAAAATAACTTTACCTGCAAAAGAGAGATGTCTATTCTGCCAATTAAGAACTTTGGATTTGATGCTTTCCAGAATAGGGAGACAATCAGTGTACTTCAGTTTGGTGGAGGAGATAGTCACACCAAGATATCTCAATACCAGGGGATAGATGCAAAGCCCAGAGCCTAGGCCCTAGAGTTTTGGACACCAGCTGCTATAAACATATTGCTTTTCTCCAAGTTGATCCTTAACCCAGACCATTTCGAGAACAACTTCAAAGATTGCATTAAAATGTTGATAGAAGGCGCATTTGCAACACTGAACAACATGAGATCATCTACAAAGATAAGATGGGTAAGCTTTAGATCGGTACATTTTTGGTGAAAGTTGAAGCTTCCATTGGTTGAAGTCATTGATTTAATAAGTCTCGCCATTCCTTCCATAACTAAGGTGAATAAATAATAGGAAAGAGGATCCCCTTGTTTTATTCCCTTGGCATTTTTAAAAGGTTTGGAGGGGATGTCATTCATCAAAATGCTTAGAAAAGAGGTCTAAATAGACTCTATATCCCAGTTCACAAAAGCTATAGGGAATTCCACTAATTCTATTAAGGTTCTAATGAATCCCCAGTTAATTATGTCATAGGCTTTGTAAAAATCTACCTTCCACATACAACTGCTCACTCTCCTTCCTAATGAGTAATCTTTCATCAGTTCTTTTAATAAAAGGATATTATCTCCTAGGTTTCGGACAGGTAGAAAAGCCCTTTGAGTATTGTCCACAATATCCAAGAGCACGAATTTAAGTATATTCGCCAATAACTTAGAAATCACTTTGTAAACTATGTTGCAACATGAGATCAGTTGAAAAACCATCTGGCTTAGGGGCTTTTGAAGGAAGCATATCAAAGACAATCCGCCTGACGTCTTGAGCTATAAAGGGGGAAGATAGAGCTTCCTTACTATCGAGTTTAATAGAACTTACCAATGTCCTTTTCATATTCTCCGATAGTAACTCCTCAGTATCCAGCCCCATTAGTTGAGAAAAGAAAGATCTAGCCAATTCAAGGAGGGTTCCCTGATCAGTTTGCAAGTTACATTCATTATCCAGCAAGTTAACTATTTTATTGGAATTTCTTCTAGCCATAATCAAAGAATAGAAGAACTTTGTATTTGCGTCCCCTTCGCTAAGCCATTTCACCCTAGCTTTCTATTTTAGGATGGACTTTTTCAATTCCAGAGCTTGTTGATACTCTTGAAGTAGTGCCAATTCCTTCAGTTGCAAGTTAAGGTTATAGGGAGAGTTGTAGCACTCATTTTGAGCTTGTTACACCTTAGATTTAAGCAAAGACAGGTTATGTTGATTGCTGCATATGAAGCTTTTCATAGATACCTTGACCTTCTCCAATTTCTGCATTAGCTAGGAAGACTTATATCCCCTCACCTCCTGATTCCAATAGTCCTGTATTAGGTCCATAAATCCCTCCAATTGAGTAGCACCGTTAAAAAATCTGAAATGAGCTCCAACTTTTCTAATGACCTCTGCGCACTAAATATACATAAAAGAGTGATCTGAGTTCAAGTTTTCCCTAAAGCATACTGAAGATAAAGGGAAGCAAGTTAGCCAATCCAAATTCACTAAGCATCTATCTAGTTTCCGCCTTATGAGCATAGTGCCCTACTGATTATTCGACCAAGTAAGCACTCTTCTTGTCAAACATAGGTCCAACAGCTCCACTTGCCTAAGTAAATTAGTAAGTTCTTTCGTATCCGCTAGAGTGATTCTCTTTCCACCTTCATCTTCCTTAGAACTAAGTACACAGTTGAAGTCACCAGCCACAATCCAAGGACTTCGAGTTGAAGACTGAATACTACTCAGATCCCGGCATAGCTTACTTCTTTTGAAAGCAAAGTTGGCAGCATAGATAAGAGTTAAAGCAAACTTAGAGTAATGGCCTTCAAAATGACATAACAAATGAAGATGTTGGTCTCTCTCCTCCACCACTTGAACCTCCATCAGCTCACAATTGTAACAACAAATAATCCTTCCATTGAAGTATGATTTGTGATTTGTGAGGAACCTCCATTGTGCACGCAAAAAATTCTAGTTTTGAAGCAAAATTTGGTCTTTAATTCTAGTCTCTAACAAACCTACCAGAACATGTTACTTTTCTCTGATAAGCTCACTAACCAAAGACCTTTTCAGGCGGTCATTAAGCCCCCTGGTATTCCAAACTAGGAGAGACATTTTGGGGATGAAGCCCCTCTGTTTTTGCCCTTCCCTTTAGAAGACCTCCTCTTCACTGATTCTGATTGTTGGATAATTATCTCAGCATCCTCAAACACTGCTGCTGATTCTTTTGCTAAGTTAGGGTCCTGTTCTGATGAGAAATTGAGGGACTCCCCACTTTTGACATTTTCCTTCAAAATTTGATCTATTTCTTAGTCTTGGTTATCACCAACCTGATCAGTGGAAGATTGATTCATCTGCTCCTTATCATTAATGAGAGGAATATAAGTATTGAGGTGCCCGATGTTTGGAACCTTAGGCTCTTGCCCCGTATTCCTCCCTATTGTTGCCTCCTCTGGACTAGCTATTTTCACATCATCTGAATCCCCCAAGATTTCAAGTTGTGTACCAAATCCATGGGCAGTTTCCACAACTTTGTCTTTTGCTAACAATTCATCTTAATTACCAGTTTGGAACAATTTCCTAATTGACTGCCATTTCCTAGTGGTGTTAGGTTTCCATGGGTAAGATACAGTGATAGATTTCTTCACCAGGTCTCCATTTTCTAAGAAGCTCAAAACTGATAGATTATCAGGCAAATGAGTCGATTTCAGAACCTCAATACATACCTTAGCGTAGCCAATAAGTTCCATGTTTACAATTTGGGTGTCCATGCTTAAGGGCTTGCCAAAATAACTTGCGAGCTAACTAAGGCCTTACACAATCCATAATTCCACCGGTAAATTATGAAAAGTTACCCACAATGGGAAGGCGTAAATCCCTCCTCTGTCCATTTCCCATCCAGCTCTTCACCATTGCAAAAATAATGGTCGGTCCCTTATATGTCAGGGGCTTGATTCGATTATCTCCTGTAAAGCATTATCTTGAGTAAATTTGAAGAGGAATGTTCCATCTTCCCTAAGCAAGACCCTCTCTAAGCCCTTGTTATTCTAATGTGATTTAGCCCAGGCATTAACCACTAAGAATGCAGGATGCTTCCTCCGAAAGAAAACTATTAGTGCACAAGACCAAATTTTAACCCCAGCTTCAAGTAGCTCCTTCGGAGGAGATATGACTCCATCTATAGAGACATCTTGGAAATGCTTCAATGCTATCTTGGTATGGTGAGTAGCCAACTTCTTTTTTCAGGTTCCCTTCAATTTCAATGCTTCCATATTCTATTCGACATTTGCACAAACAATAGTTAGGCTATTCGACTTAGGTATTTTCTAGTATATATTCTCTCTTGATAAAATAGGGAAGGCTCTGGTGGGACTAGAAGGCTCTCCTATTTCCATAATGACAGACAAGCCCTAGGAAGGCCTAATCGCCTAAGGGACGCTCAACAGAGAAGGTGCTCCGATCCTCTTTTGCTAGTCACTTGGGTCGTCTCTTGCCACTCACGTTAAAGATTGCAGCCTCTTGTGTTGTCGTCGTGTGTCAGACACCTTACCCTCGTCTTGCGGCCGTCGAGCAGTTGCTTTGTATTGTAGTCACCTTAGGTCTCCTCCTTGATAATGTCTATAAGATATTATCAATTAATAACTTATAGACATATAAGAAAATAACTCTATTTTAATATTTTTATTAATACAAAATTGGTTGAAAAAAGTAACAACCTTATTACATGAATCAAATCATGACACCCACCTATTGGTATTTGACACTAATTTAGTTTTTATACAATGACAATAGTTAGAATGATGATAGAATACGAACAAATAATCCTTGAAGAAATCCTTAAAGTAAAACACTTTATGGTCCTTAAGTGGAGATCACTCGTCACCCGCAGATGCCACGTAGGATAGAAATTATAAAGAACAATAGAATTAGTGAAAAAAATATGTCAATTATGATTAAAAAGAAATAAAAAAATTTTCTTCTTCCTTTTACCTCCACAAAAGATATTCATATAGTTGCTAAAGTTTGAAGATAGGAACTACCACTTTCTTTCTACAACCTAAATTTTGAACAAGTTATTTGTGCACTTTAACATTGTCAAGTATTATAAGTTATTGTCTATCTATTATCTAACAAGTAAGAGCATCAGTGACATAACCATGAATCATCTCTATGTCATCTACTTATTATTTTCTTAAAAGAAGGAATTAGAGTTTCAAAAGTAGAAAAAAGAAAAAAAATCATCCTTATTATTGCATTGAATCATTTTGACTTCTCCATATTTGGTGGATACTATATTTGGTATGTGTGTATTCTATTAGAAATTAATAGAAGTGTTACTATATTTCATTGTATTATGTTAGAAAAAAAATATTATTCACTGTTCATTTCTAATAAATGACAATTTATTTTTTATTAGGGAATATCATAACTAAGTACAAACAATTCCTTTACTCAATAGAAACCGTATTAGTACTCATTAGACATAATTCCAATCTAATGTACAAAAAATACCATCAATGGTTAAAAATAAGTACAAGCCATGCTTTATAATCAAAATATCATCTCTGAATACAAATCATATCTTGTCTTAATACCAAAGTATACCAATACCAAAAAAAGAGAAATACTTTCATTCATTACAGATAAGCAAGACATATATTTTAAATAGGAATATATTAATTGAAAGAAAAGAATATCATGCTTCACTATAAACTATACCAGCACTTATTATATTCAATACCATAACTATAAACAATAGTTACTAGGATGCATTTAAAATAATAACAATTTTAGTGAAAAATGAAAATATCATCTCTAAGTACAAATCATATCATATCTTAATACAAACTATAATAGTACCCTATCTATTCAATATCATGTCAACGAATAAAAAATATCACCATTCACTATAGATAAATAACACCTACACTTTAAGATAGGAAAAAAAAAGTGATTGAGTGGAAAGAATACAATGCCTCAATATAAACTATATCAGCACCTAATATATTCAACACCACAACTATAAACAAAATTTGTTAGGATGCATTTAAAATAAGTAATAGATTCAGTGAAATATAGGAATATCATCTTTAAGTACAAACCATACTTTGTCTCAAAACAAACTATACTAGTACTTTATATATGTAATGTCATGCCTATATGTAAAAAAATATCATTATTCATTACAAATAAGTACACAAATTGTTACATGACCATGCGTAAAACTGTGTTCATTAAAGGTTTTGTTTAACAAGATTTACTGCACTATCATGTGGTCAATTGTGCTCTTGTTTAAAAGTTTAAACTAAAAGTAAGAAGTAAACGGATTGGTAAACGACCATTTTTGTGGACAATCTTGTTCTTGTTAACATTTTTAAAGGGATAATATGAATGATAAGAGTTGTTACACTCCCTTGTACAAAGTCATATTCATTATTTATATTATTGGACATAGTTTAGTATATGGTAGTGTATTGAGCCATGTTTGTGTTTCAAGTATTTAAAGGAAAAATATGTCAATTGTCTATTAAAACGTCAAAATATTGTTGATTACTTTATGCAAGTTCCCTCATTCTAACACTGTCAGTTTTTTTATCGAAGATTTGTTGAAGCTTAAAAGTGAACATCCAGTTTCAACTTGCAATATAAGTTTACAATATTTGTTTGCATATTCCCTCCTTTTTATCCTCATTTATAAGCTATTTTGTGCTATTTAAAGGGAACACACAAAAGAGCAGGGTATTATGGTTGGAGTAAGGTGTATTGTAAAGTTTTTTCCAAAGTTGCATCAAAAAGTGTGAGAGAGCTTGAAGTTGTAATGCTAAATATGTGTAAAATGTAAAACAAAATTTTTTGATTGACAAGTTTTGAACTTTATTGGTATTTTTTTACAGTGAAAGTTTGCTTAGTAAGGAGAGAAGAAGAGTTTGAAAAGAAGAATAAGCAAGAAGATCATTAGTGTTTGAGTGCTAAATAATTTTGGAACACATCCATTTAGTGTGTATTCTATAATATTATGTGTACATATGATCATTTAATATACATTGGTATATGTTATATGATATAATATTACATTTTATATAACTTAGTCGTATATTATGAGTATTGTAGTGGTATGTAAGTGGAATAGTAGAAATGAGTAATAAACTAGATAATGAGATGAGTTATTTAAAAGTGACAACCTCATATAAAGGGGCAGAGGGCATTGGGATAGAGGTAGTACTTAAAGTAGGAATGAAGTTTGATAATTGGAAAATAATTTTTATTTATAAAAGAAGTACACAATTTGTCATGGTTTTGCAATTACTACAAGGGGACGAAAGAAAGATAAGAATAGAGACTTAAAGAGTTGAACATTTTTATATCATAAAAGACAGTGGCAAAAACCTCAACAACTAAATATAATGAAACATAGAAATAGTGGAAAAATTAAGTGCAATGTTTAAGTATATTATCGGTTTGATGAAGGTATTTAAAGCATGAGAAATTTCGAAGATGTGCACAACCATAAACCAAATCAATCTAATGTGAGTTCTATGAGGAAACATCGGGTTGCCAAAAATCAATTTATATATAGATTGGAATTAAATGGTAGTTATGAGATTAGGTCGTACACAAATGTAAAAACTATTATTATAGTTGCAAGTGGATATGAGAACCCAATGTTTATCAGAATGAAGGAGAAGGATATTAGGTTTTTCTATAAAATGAACTTTGATGAGGAAGGACGATTAAGTAATATTTTTAGACCAATGCAAGGAGTCGTTTAACATATATATAATTTGTTAATATGGTAACGCTTAATACAACTTACCTTATTAATAAGTATCAGATGTCATTTACCCTATTAGTCAGTGTAAACTATCACAATCAATCTATTTTTCTTAGTTCTACACTATTAAAAAGTTAATTCACTAATAGTTTTTATTAGTTGTTTTTATACATGGCTGAGTTGTATGAATGGGGAAGCTACCTAAATCTATAGAATCTAACAACTGCAAAGTATAGGTAATGCCATTGAGTTGATGTTCCAAATTTTTAGGCATAGACTATATTTGTGGCACATACTGAAAAAAAAATACTTGAGAAATTTGGTAACCATAATATTTATAAGAAGTTGAAAGGTAATTTTAAGATTGTTGTATATGTTGAAAAGAAAAATGAATAATTTGAGAGAAAATGGGATGAAATGATTATGGAGTTTCACTTGGGAGGCAATTTATGGGTCCATTTTTTATGACTATAAGAAGTAGGCTCCATTATATGTTAATGGCACTTTTAGATAGACATATTGACAATGTAAACAATTAAGGAGATGAATGCTTATTTTGATGGCAATATACATACCCATAGTACGTTAGAAAATATGTTAAACAATACGAATAGGTAACTAGGGATAAGATTAAGTGAAAAATAGAGCTTGAATACTTAAATGTAGAGAGTAGTGTGTTATTGGTGACTTGATTAATATTGAGAAGGAATTTTAAAAGGTATACATAAATTCCCTATTTTATATTGTACAAAAAGAGATAAGAAGTTTGATGTACTACAAGTTAAGCAAAACTTCAAGTGAAGGAGATAAAAAGATTTATAAGGTTAAGGAGATGGGTGCAGGTTAAATATGCTTGAGCTGTAAATAGTAACATTAAGTGAGACTCTCACACTAACCAAGTTCAACTACATATTGTCTGAATTTAAGAGGACTATATGTCATCATATGTTTAAGATTTTAACTAGGTTGAAGGTTAAACAATTTTCATAAAATCTATTTATTAGAAGGCGACAAAAGGATATTATTTGCTGACATACAAAAATGAAAGTTAGTGACATTAGAGATGATAATGATATCACTCTTACTAGGATGCATCAATTAAAAGCAAGTATTGCTTCTTATTATGTTAGCGATAGTGCATCAAATTTGGAGTACATGTTGAATCTGTACTTTACATGTTATTAACAGTTAAAATAGTTATAACTTGGCACTTTTATAGTATGATTCATGCAAATTAATAATAAGTGCTAATTTCTTTATATTTTAACATAAATTTAGACAACATTATGCCTATGTTTTGACGTTTTTCGATGGATTTGATAATTAAAATGACCTATTTTTGGTTTTAAGTCTAGTTTTAGTCCCTCAAAGGACAAGGAATGAATTCAGGAAGATATGAATCAATTTAGAATAACTTTGGCACGAGTTTAGGCAAAGGACTCATAACACTATACTAACACAGTCTTATGTTTAGGTTGTGTTGGACTACAAAAGTTTCACGTTTTAAGCAAGAGATGTTGGAAAAGAGTGAGGGAAATCATTTTTGGAGCGAAAAAATCAATTAAGAGTTGTCTTAAAATATTGGGGATTAAGGGACGAGCAACTTTGGAGAAAGAAAGTGAGAAAGCCATCGAGATTTAATATTCAAGAAACATGAGAATATTATTTTTTATATTTTATCTTTCTTATTTATTGTATATTTTCTTTTTTTATTATGGACTAATTAGGATATAGATCTAGTTGGGCCTAGAACTTAATGTTCTAAATTTATCCTTTAATTCAATGAAAGTTTTTAGTTTTCTTGAGAATTTTTCATAATTATATTGTGTTAAATTAAAATTTACTAGCATTTTAATTCAATATTGAATCACGTACATAGTTATTGAGAGATTTTATACCTCGAATTGTCAACCATGTCCATAAGTTCCACAAGTAAACATATTTATACAAGACTATAGGGTTGGATAATGATGTTAGTTCAAAGTCACCATTTTTTTAAGATTTCATACTTTTTCAAGTGATGTCTATTGTTAAAATGAAGCATAGCGTGTTCTGAATCCTATGATGCTCAGCCTTCATTGGTTGAACCCTTTTTATTTCTCCATTACCCCTACTTTAGCAGGTCAATGGTTTATCTATTATTTTTTACACAAATTTTGCACCAAAAATTAAAATGATTTGGCACTAATTTCACCTAATTTAGAAAACCATTATCCTCACTAAAAACTAATCTTGAGGTTTTCTCTCATTTCACACTCCATTATATATTAAAGGCATATATCATAAAACCTCAAGATAGATTTATCCAAATCCAATATATTTTGCTCATGTTAATTTTATTTTCTCTCAACTTTGACGTGTATGATGGTCATTGGTCACTGTTGACGTTTTAAGTTTGTATTAAGTAAGTAAAAAAGTCATTATTGGTGTTTAAATTTCAGACCTTATCATCTCTGTTGAATAAATTTCTCACATTTTATTGTCAATTATATTGGAAAATTATGTCCCTGCTAGCATACATGACTTGTCTTTAACCTTTTAATGCATTTAACTCGAATATGCTTTATTTGTATTCCTAATTCATAACAAATTCAGTAGTGCGTAACCTTACCCCTAACTGGTAGAGAAGTTGTTTCCAAATTCATCAATGAAAACTAAGGTTATGTTAAGTGAAATATATTATTATATAATATAATAATAATTAATAATTAATATATACAATAAAAAAAATTAGTAAGTTCAATTGAGTTTTATTTGAAGTTTGGTCAATTGTGTTTTATTTGAAGTTTGGTTATAGGAGGCAAGCATAAATCGCACAAAGAATTGAAATCACTTACACTAACCTATTACATAGGTGCTTTTAAATCTCGATTGACTCCTATTGCAAGTCATATACATAAGCAACAATATATAAACATGAACTAACGATAACAAATAATCTAGGGTGCATACAACGTATTAATATGGTCTAACCACAATTGATGATCCAGGATGTAAATCCCTATACCAAAATTCCAAGACACAATAATCACATAATAGTCACTTTATTCATCAACAAAAATATAAAATCAAATTGTCAATCTACCTCTATAATTGAACTTAATGACAATGTATAATGGAGAAACCCAGTAATACATTAAAGAACAAATAAACATAATATTTTTTGTACTTTTTATGTTATCTTGGGAATTCTTTAGCATTTGAGATAGGAAATGTGGACCACAATACTTCTTCATCAAATTTAAGAACGGAATACAAATAAGGCCTTCTAAAAGAGAAGCATCTATAGCCTTACCTCAGTATATTATTATGTTAGTATAATAAAATGGAATTTTAATTTTCTCATATAGTGCAAAAAAATATATTGCAACCCATCAGTACTCCATACAACTTCTTCTTAATAACATCCTTACTAGTATTGGAGCTAAAGATCATTATTTTTATTATTTGCATTAAAATATAACAACCCCCATTTCTTGTTTAGAAATACATGGATGAAAAGCTACGAGTATAAAAATATTCAGCACCAATACATTATCTAAACCACAATTCATGCATCAATGCAAACGCAAACATAAAACATGCATTTACCAAGCTAACTAAGGTTATATTGATGTCAATCTCTTAATCTTTTCCAACATTCCTTGCATACTTGGAAATAATACACATGAAATCAATAGATGGAAAGGATTTGTCAATTTGTTGTCCAACAATGGCTTTATGTCTACCTAATAATGTTACAAGATCAAATTCAAGTTCTAAACAACATTTATTCCCCTTTTTTTAATAACCAAAAATTATAAGACATGATTACTCACTGTAAACATTAAGTCCATTATATATGTCCCTCAGGGAACTTTAAAAGTCACACTCACAAGTAATAAAATGTATGAAAACTAGTTTACAAGCTATCAGGTATTCATACTATAAGATATACATAAAGAAACAAAATATTATAAAGTGAACTCAAATTTATCTACCATATTACCATGACATCACTATCTATAAACTTGAATAAACATTTTAACTATCATAGTTTAAATGTTAAATAATATTCATAATCAAGTGCATCAGCATTAAGTTTATAGTAACATAATTATCACATTACCTGATTTTTAGATGAAGTTCTCTTCAGATGAACTTGAGATACATAGACTCAGAAGTTAAAAATCTCTTGTGAGATATGGAATTTTCCCCAAAAGAAACCAAATCTTTACCTGGATAAATCATCTTGCTCACCTTTTAACCTTTTATTACCTAAATTGTAAGTAAAATTTCAAATTTCATTAAAAAATAACTCAAATATAATAAAGGATTATTCAATAAATACCATTTGTTTATACTTCCTCTTGATCTTCTTCTCACTTATGGGTTGTTATGATCTGTCCACACCTTCTTCCTTATCCTTTTCCCTCATTCAAGTCTCCTTATGCCTCAATGCATTATCCTTTTTTTAGTCCATCATTGACATCTCCTCACGCCTCAGAACCAATGTTTCATTAACTTTCTTCATTGCTAGCTCCACATGCCTCTGGATACCCTTATCATTATCTTTGTCCCTTACTGACATATCTTTATGCCTCAGGATATTCTCTACCTCTATGACATCTTCTCTTTCCTAACATTAAACTAAATTATGAACAACTATTCATATATAGAAAATATCAAATAAATGCATTGATCAAATAACTTACTCACTCATTACTTTACATTCCTCACTTCCCATATAGCTATATGCATTGTCCTTATTATTTTCCAGTACTATGATGCTAAAATGACTGATCCTCACTGTAATTAACTCTTAAATTCCAAAATAATATGACATATTAATCAATTATACTCTTTACAAATACTTTATTTAAATGTTACCATAAATTTCCAATAACGATAATACCTTTAACTTCCTATACTTTTGCTCTGAGACTCTATCAACATCCAATGCCTCGTCAATAATGATATCATCACAAGTTATAATATGGGCCGTCTTTTTCCATTTGAAGGGTTGATTCATGTGTAGTCAATCAAGACAAAATATATGCAAAAAAATACTATGAGTTTAAATTAATAACACATTTTATACAAATGTATAAATTAATTGATAAAATGAAATTTTTTATAACACATCACTAACCATCAACACAAATATGCATCCACCTATGCACGGTGCAACACCTTTGGCCTCTAAATTTAGGCAGAACCTGTAAACATTCTTATAAAATGGCTCAACGCGAAGTGTCTCAATCTAAGTTGCTTATAGGCTTCAATAAATGACTATGGTATTTAGTATATGTGAGTTGATATCCTAATTGGCATTGGGGTAAAAAAAGACCCACATATATTTCGAGTATGAATTTGACAATGATATGGTGATAATTGACTTCTTACTCATCTTAAAGCCTAATCACCTTCGCCTCAATAGCTTTAGTACGTACTCGTTTGGTCTTATTTGAAACCCCTATAATCTATGCAACATTATCGCCACTAATCTGCTCCACCATATTGTCCCTTATTCTTAGTATTACCATATCTAGATCAAATCAACAACATAAACAATAGAAACATCCCTACTTACCCTAAACCTCTTCATCTCTCACAGTTCACTAAATCCCATATCAATGACCCACTTTATTTACTCTAAGGAAAAGCTTTGCCTTAACTCAAACACTTTCTCCAATAACATCTTACTTGACAATACTGTAAGTACTTATTAAAGTATTTAGAATAAATAATAATAATAATAATTAATCACTAAACTATTTTAATTTGGTTTCATCTGGACCAAATTTCATACCTCGTTCTTAGTGCCACCATTTCTTTCACATATCACATAAGCACCTTGACTTACATTTTTAAGTTTTAGATCAACATAATAGTTAGTCAATGTTATATTAATTTTAATAAAATACTTGCTCATTACCTTGATTTTTACCTTTCTCACCCTCTTCTATGCTTCTGGTGGAGAAGATGGTAATCTAATTCAACTATATCCTTATTATGTGAACTTTGATAATAAAACAAAAATGTCAACTACACCAAATCAAGTATCATGGCAAGACATTTTTAACACACTAAATACCCTTTAAACTATTTTTAAATGAAAATCTTAACATATCTATTAGATACATTAAAAAAACATAAAATTCTATAAAACTATAGGAAGATGGGAGAGACATAGTCTGCTTACCATATCTACTTCTCTTTTTATAATTATACAGGCATCTAAGTTACAGTAAGTTTAAAGAATTATAAAAGACCTGAATTGTTTGGTCTTGGATTCTACTCAGTGCTAAGAGATGAAGGAAGATGATGGTACATACTACTATGTGGGAGGAGATTTGTTGAAAGTTCTCAAGGAAGCTTTGGACAAACAAAATTGCTTTATTATCCTAAAAATTGTGAATTAATGAAATGGACACAATTTAATAAACAAGGGTGTATCAATCTGTGTCATTTAAAATGATGCAACGAATAATTGTGATAAAAAACACAGTTAAACATATGGCCATGTTGTTAACATTGTACAATCAAACAATAATTCTATATAGTTTGGTAAATGGTCATGTAAAAATACGTATTCTTCACATTAACCCCTTATAAAAGATAATGAGAAGATGTTTGACCATATGATCGAGTAATTAACTATATCTAATAAAACTAAAAGAAATATGTATATAGGTGTATGCAAATCTATATCCTTCAGATTTTCCTTCAAAATTTATATAAAGAACGCAGTTTACCATACAAGAATGTAATAAATAGTATTGAACAAAACCTTTAATAGACATAGATTGGTATATATTATGTCACTAATATATAAGAAATCAACTCATTATATTTTTCTATAATGTCTTCAAATTGGGTTCTATACGTGATTGTGGTATTCTTTTTTTATCACAGAAGTCTTGTGATTTTTAGAATTCGGAAACATAAGATTTATATATTACGCTCAAAATATTTAAATTTGTTAATTAAAATATTTCACTAGAATATTTTATTAGTTGAGATAGATGATAATGTAATATAATTTTCATAACTATTATTCTACCTATCAAAACTATTTTTATGGAATCTCAAATTAATTGTTAAACCAATTATCTTTTTGTATAGTCCTCCTAAAAATAATAGGATGAGAGATTTAAAAAATATTTGAATTTTTTGCTTTCTTTTTTAGAAGTCAAACCCGATGATACTTCTTGGTTCTTCTAGAGAAAAAGTAGACAAAATGAATTTGTATTATTAATTGTGTGCTAGTTGTAACGCTCATTTATTATGGCTATGTTTTAGTTGTCTTTGGGCCGTTAAAGTCGGTGAATAAACCGACATTGATGGCTATAAAAAGACTTGTATGGGTAATGTTTTAGTAGTGAAAAAATCAGTGAGAAAAACAGAGAAAAACAAAGGAAAAAAATAAGAGAGAGTGAGAGGCAAAGTTGCAGTTCAAGTGTGCAACGTCGTTTTTATCAATATACATTGTTGCTTGATTTCTAGTAATTTGTCTATTTTATTTTTTTCAACAAGTGGTATCTGAGCCAGGTTTGTGACTACATTTCAAGGACGTGAAAAATGGCCAATATGATTCAGCCTCAAATTCTAAAATTAACAAAGACAAATTATAGAAACTGGAGCATCCAAATGAAGGTACTGCTCG
This sequence comes from Erythroxylum platyclados, assembly GCA_027563515.1. Classification (NCBI taxonomy): domain Eukaryota; kingdom Viridiplantae; phylum Streptophyta; class Magnoliopsida; order Malpighiales; family Erythroxylaceae; genus Erythroxylum; species Erythroxylum platyclados. Next base: position 22,205,907 of record JAOQMM010000173.1, read on the forward strand.
GATCACAAGATTTGTGGGAGATCGTTGAAAAGGCCTACATTGATCCTGAAGATGCAACCATCGAAGCATTTTTATCAAACACGCAAAGGACATCACTTAAGGAATCACGCAAGAAGGACAAGAAAGCCTTGTTTTCTATTTTTTAAGGAGTTGATGAATTAACATTTGAAAAATATCATATGCAAAAAGATCAAATGACGCATGGGAAACTCTACAAAAATCGCTTCAAGGAGTTGAAAAAGCTAAAAAGATATGGCTCCAATCTCTTACAACTGAATTTGAAAAATTAAAAATTCAGAGTTCCGAAAAAATTAGTGACTACGTTACTCGTCTGAAAACGGTGGCGAACGAGATGAAAAGAAATGGAGAAGCTTTTGATGATGTCAAAGTAATGGAAAAACTCTTACGTTCTCTGACAAGAAATTTGATTATGTCGTGCCTACCATTGAAAAATCAAAGGATTTGTCACAAATATCTATTGATGAGCTTATGGGCTCTCTTCAAGCTTATGAGTTGAGAATGATCCAAAATGAAAATACTGATGATTTGGA